>LZPO01076207.1:50595-62590 GCA_001675575.1 Neotoma lepida
TGCGTAGAGCTTCCAGGGGTGCCGGTTGGCCTTTAGATATGTCTGCAGCAGGAGGAGGGGAAGCTGAGTGAAGTAGTTTAATGCTGAAACGTTTTAGTTCAGCATTTAGTTCTGTGCTTACTAAAAACTTCTGTTGGGATGGGCACATGTTTTAATTTAGTTCCGCCCAAATTGTGCTATGCAATCAAATGTTCTTCTTCAATGGGAAACTCTAACCTTTCATGCAAGTCACAGACTTGCTAGGGGTTTCGGTGCATATTGTGCAAACACATGTCTTTGGGAGAAATAAAATAAGAAGAATTAACTTTGCAGATGGAGAATTTAGTGAGGCCTTTATTCTCCCCTCCCTACCCCTGCTTTCTTTCTCTCATCTTTTCCAAGGATTTTGATGTCTTAGATGATTCTCCACAGCTTGAATCCTCAGGAACCTTTCAAATACAATTTGATGTGTGTTCACCTTCCTAGAAAAGAGTTCTCCTGGTAAAGGGTTTTATCTACCTGGTAAAGAGAGCTCAGGATTGATGAGGGCTGATGTTGAGCCTGGACACCCTTTCACACATGAAAAATGCAAACAGAACAAGGGCGTTTGGAAGCCGACAAGGTAATTCTAAGTGGAAATGCGCTCCGGAAATGAACTCGCTTTAGACATCTTTGATGCTCATCTGAAGTTCAGTGGGCCCTGTGGAGAGCTGATCAATAATTTACTTCNCTTTTCAATCCTTTATGTGAGTTTCTCCCTGTTAGCTAATTCTCCTAAAAAGTGTCTTTCATTAAAAACTTGAAAGAATTATTATTTTTTAAAACTTACTCATAAATATTTCCTTTTCACTGAGGGNTGAAATTCATATTAAAAAGAGTTTTTCCTGAAAGACTTGCTATTTTATTTTTTTCCTACAGAGTGAAATAAAATAAAATAAAATCTGTACTGCTTTGAATTTTATGACTCAGGGTCTCTTATTAGGAAAGGTGAGCACAAAGCTGTTTAGAAAGATCACTTTGTTCTGGAAACACATGCATTCTGATCCTAGAATCTAATACTTTTGCTTCATTTGTTTTGCAACAAATATTTTAGAAATTTTTCATTAAAATAGTTTGGGTTTATTAAAGAAAAATTGGAAATTCAGAAACATGAGAAAGAGCAGCACACCACAACTCTTTCTTTGTTCAGACATTTCNTCCTTTTCCTGCATTTGCAGAAACATTTCCTTGGTTTGGGAATCTTGGGGGAGCCCTCCAGGGGTATCTCCACTCTAATTTGAAGGCTTTGCTCTAAATAACAGGTGTATATGTATTTTATTCTTATGTTTCATCTAAATTCCATTGTAATCAAACCTATTAGCTTTCTACATTTCCTACCCACTCATCAGTGTTTCCAGGAGAACAGAGTGTCATGTACTGAAGGAATATGTCTACCCCAGACTCTTCTGCCTCATTGGACATCATGCCTTCTAGGAGTTCTACTAGCCCCTAGGCCAGGTTACTCCTACTCTGACTGATGCCATTATTGGTGATTACTGAACCTGAGTTTGACACTTAACTATCTAGAACGTACCTTCAGGGGGTCTTTTGAACAAGGGCAAATGGCTGGGCTCGGAGCCTATGCCTAATTAAATCTCTCCCCATGTATGAAAAGAAGGTAGTACACTTGTGTGTCAGCTAGTCTTAGAGTCCAGGACGTCTAAGATCACAGGGCATATTTTACCTCATTTTACCTTATTTTACCTTATTTTACCTCATGGGACTGAAAAGAGAGAAGCAGGGAGATTTCTGGTATCCCTTCTTTTAAAAACTAAAAAATATTTGTTTTGTTTTGTGAGTGAAAGTATTTTTGTATGTTGGTGTTCATGTGGAGATCAAGGGACAACTTGCAGGAGTCAGTTCTCTTCTTCTATCATATGGGTCCTGGGGCTCAAACTCAGGTCATCAGGCTTGGTGGCAGTCACCTTTTCTCAATGAGTCACTTCTCTTGCCCTCTTTCTCTCCTTATAAGGANACTAATCCCANCATGGGTNCCACTCTTGTAANTTTATTTCCTCTTGAAGGCCACGCTCCCAAATACATTACAATGAGGGTTGGGCTTCAGTATATAAGCTTGAGAAGTGGAGAAACCCACAGCATTNTATCATATGGATGNATATCATTGACTTTGAGCCTCAGTTGATCAAACACTATCATGAAAATGTTCTCCATTCTTCCCTTTAGTAGAGATATATTACCAAGAATTATACTGCTACTACAAATTACATGATACATTTTTTTTGGCGTAGACTCTCACTATTTTACTATGTAGCTTTGGCTGATCTATCTGCCTCTGCATCCCAAGTGCTGGGATTTAAGGTGTGTGCCACCATATTAAGTACATAATATGTTTTGAATATCATTAAACATTTTATGGAAGTCTTTGTATCTTTTTGATATGTACACATTATAGAACTTTGATTTTCCTGGTGTGCAGTCTAAATCTTTAGCATCTACTTTTATGGTGAAGTTAGCTGGGCCCTTGTTTGGCCTTAGGGCTTCAAGTANGTGGGTCAGTAGGTAGTCTTGATAAAAGGATTCAGGGCCCNCTTACCAGTTTCTATTTCACAGAGTGGAGTAAGACTGTGTTTTTAGTAAGGCCAGGGTAAGNCTGTTGGCTGTCTGGAGACTACATTCTGAGAACAGCTGCTTTAAGCAAANGGTACTGAAAATGTTCAGGGCTTGAGGATTTATTTTGTTTCTTGATGNATTTTCTTCTGAACATTTGGCCCAGATGATTGTCTTCTTCTGCAGCATGAAACTCCATTGTAAAAAGTAGCTTTNTTCCCNCACAAAGAGATTAATTTGAGTGCAGANAGTTGGAGGAAAGATTTAGTTTAAGATATAATGTGTATTTATTGAGTATCTGCTTTGCTNCAAGCACAAGAGGATGCAAAAACCAAAAATAATCATGACATAGCTACCCTCTGGCTAAACGTGAATAGGAGGAAGGGAAGCAAAAGGGAGAGGCAGCATGAACCTCCTTCTTAAAAGCATGGTGCAAAATGGAGTCACTTCTGCCTAAAGGAAATGATCAGAGAGATGATGAATGTAGACATAAGCAAGGCTGGGTGACAGCTCTGTCTGTGGTGAACTGAGCACAAGGGNAAGCTGAAGACAGCTAGTCATGATTCTCGGTGACGTAGACACAGGAAAATATGACTCCTTCCTCCACCCACTCTAAGAGTCACTCTCAACACTCCGGAAAATAATGATAGCTTCCCAAAGAGAAGAATAATTTATTTAATCAAAGTTTTATGTGCTGCTAGAGCCTTCACAAATGGAGGGCCAATGGCCCAGAGGAAGTGCTTTCATGCTTAGGTTTGAGGAAGAACGTGTTTGAACAAAAGGACCTAATGTCATAGTCATAGATTGAGATGCCAACCCTGGCAAGGCCAGTGGGTTCAGGCTCTTCTTGAACTTGGTGTGACCTTATTTACTCTTAGGTATAGCGCAGGACCCCACTGGAACGAGGGTCTTCAAATGAGAAAGAAGAGGAAGAGAGGGACTTCTTCCTCTTCTTCTTCCTCTTCCTCTTCTTCTTCCTTTTCCTCTTCTTCCTCTTCTCCTCCTCCCCCTCCTCTTTCTTTTTCATTTAATGGCTTGCTGTGAGGGAGAGAAGGGACAGTGTCCATGATGAACCTTGGGGAACAAGAATTCTGGGTTGGTTTTGACTAGTTTTGGGGTGAAAGAGAGGAGACAAAAGAACAGGGATAGGCCCAAGAGAACTTACTTTTGATACCCCTCAGTGCCTTGAAGTTCAAAGCATTCAATGCCAAGTTCCANGTTTTGGATATTGTATTCTGTAATGGCAAAGCAGCCAGTCATAGAAACCAACTCCTACTAATCAGTTACTTGAAGCAAAAAGAAGTTGTTGCAATAACAATGGACTGTTAACTCAAGGATTGACAATCTTTTTTTGTAGAGTGACTATTTTCTGTCTTTTGAGCCATCTGGTCTCTGACATGGTGACTCAACCCAGCCTTCACAGTGTGAGAACAGCCANAGGCAATTTATAAACTGACAAATATGTTTGCAACTGTGTCTCAATAAAACTTTATTTCCATAAATAGGCGGTAGCCAGATTTGACCCTTGGGGCTCTGTGTCCGTGGGCAGCCATTTAAAACAGTTCAAGGAAATTTGAATGAACACACCACAAAAAGGTTCCAATGCAGAGCTCCATTCAGGCACAGTCAGAATCTGGGACCTAAACATCTGCAGTCTTTTCTTTTCTCTGCCACTATTGTCTGTGGCAAAATGTCTATTCTTGTTGCAAACTGGTGATACACAACTGCCAAGAGTTCGTATCCNACATGACCCAAGGTGGGGTTGGGAGANGGCCACTCACTTCTGAGAGGAAGCATGGGAAAAGACGATCATATTCTATGATAGCATCCAAGAAAAGATTATCATATTCAATGGTATTAGTTTCTTGTCTTGTTGCTGGCACATAACTCCTGACAAAAGCAACATACAGAAGGAAGGGCTTATCTAGGCTTACAGTTCCAAGGGGTGTAATCCATCATGAAAGGGAAGGCAGGTGACAGACACAGGANGCGCTGGCCATGCAGAGAAGNGGAGAGCAATGAACGCTCATGCAGTGTTAACCTTCCTNTGTTAGGTTCAGTCCAGCATTAGGGTCAGCCTTCACTTCTCAGCTCACCTAACCTCACAGGCATGGCCAGAGATTTGTCTCCAAAGTGATTCCAGAGCCTGTCAAGTTGAAAGTCCATATGAAACATCATGAGCATGCTTAGTATCCCTCCTCCTTCTCTCTTCCTCCTCCCCTTCTTCTCTCCTCCTTTTCTCTCTCTCTCCTCTTTCTCTCCCTGCCCCCCCAACTGTAGAAAGCAGTGCTGGTTGTGTAGATTTCAGGACTTGGGGAACAAGAGTCTTTATACAAATCCTCTACGACAGCTATGAGGTGGTAGAGCTACACTCCTCCTCCTGTTTCCAAAGCCTGAGCTCTGAGCTTTCTGATTCTTCCCTCCTCCCAAGGACACTTTGCATTATCGACAATGGCATACAGTAAGGGGCATTCACTTCAAGCCCCCAGGGAACTGTCTATCTTCTCCCTGGATTCTGGCACCACTGGCCTTTCTTGGTGTGGGGCTGTCGTAGATTTTAAAGAGAAGCAGGGGTGCCTATCAAGTGCTGCTGCTGGTCTCCCGCCTCTAACAGCTTTCCTTGTTGGAGGTGTCCTCTATAGCCGGAGCTCTAGGTCTATCTTGCTCACTCTAAACTCAAGGCCTCATTGTCTCCTGNAGAAAGTGCCTCAGTTTCTCTNCTTCCTTATGAAATGACTCTTCATTCACTGGAAGACTGCTTTCCTGAGGGACTTGGAGATAGCTGTGTGCTCCAGCTTCAATAATAAAACNGTTTCTGGAAGCATCCCAAGTGAGAACCTTGTCTCTCACTCAGCATCACTTGGAGAGAGCACGGACCAGTGGAAGAGAAGACCTTTCTGAATGGCATTTGTAATCAGGTGTCCACTGGACTAATCACTTAACCAGCTGACGTGTGTGTATCTGTGTGTGTGTGTGTGTGTGTGTGTGTGTGTGTGTGTGTGTTGGGGCTGTGTTTCATGCTTTAATGAATTACCACTTCTTTTTGGAGATGGAGGTAGGGATAGTATGATCTGAATTTTAATAGAGACATATGTATATATATGTAATACTCATGTCTTGAAACATAGGCCCTGAAAAATCTATCAAAAATAGAGTTGAATACAGGATTTCATTTATTACNATGTCTAAGGAAAAACCTTTGTGGGGTTGGGGGGGAAATAAGGAGAGAGAAAATGAACAAAGAAAAATTAAATACCATTCATTTATGTTTCTCTTGCCAAATACTGAGATGACTATGAGTTTTTTCTTTGTTTTCATCTTCCTTTCCCAACAACAGGGAAAGGCTGANACCTGTGTCACAAGAACCTCTTAGGTACAGCTGAGTTTGTCATCTACTGTGTCCCTCTAGGAGGCCATAGGGTGACTGTAGTTGTGTGATAGTGGACGGACTCTTTATGGAATCTTCTGAGTCTCAGTCTCTCCCTAAGTAAAGCAGATTTTTAAATTACTTAGCATCTTGGGTCAAGGTTTACAACTTTGGTGCAAACTTCCTTGAACACATGTTGTGAATAGCACCCCCCTTAATGGTTCACCATTCTGTTGATTTCCTTCATGATTGTACTTTGTCGTCTGTGTGTCCAGACTGCAGTGTAAAGTCCGTGAGGAGAAGCATTCATCATGGTTTCCAATGTTGAAGACCTGTCAGCCTAGACAGCACTTTGCATGTTGTAAGCATTCTGTAAAGCTTTGTTACACAAATGGCAGCTGAGTGACTCAGTGTCTCCTTCATGGAATTACTTTAATGGAAATTTCAGACCTGCTTAAGATACAATAATGCCTTGAAATATTTCATTGGTTATAGTTTGAGTGAGAATGTCCCCCATAGGCTGACTTAGATGTTTGAATACTTGGTTCCCAGTTGGTGGCACTGTTTGAGTGCGTTTAGGAATTTNGGCCTTGCTAAAGGAAGGATGTCACTGAGAGTGGGATTTGAACTTTTCTACACCATTCCTAGTTTGCTTTCTCTGTTTGTGGTTTAAGATGTGAGCTCTCAGCTCCTACTCTACCATGCCTACCACATTTTTGCCTTGATGGACTCTCATTCCTCTGGGACCATGAGCCCAAATAAAAACATTCACTCTATAAGTTGCCTTGGTCATGGTCTTTTATCACAGCAATAGAAAAGTAATTTATACATCAGCCATTTGGAATTTGCCAATGAAGCACACCATGGTAAGGTAGTATCTAATGCACTCGTATGCACCGTGGGAAAAGGTTCTCTCAAAGATAGTTATGTTTGGGGCTCTAAGGGTAGTAATTCCAAATTTAGAATTCCTTAGGTCTTTTCTATATTTCCAGAATGTATCAGGATCCTATATTTAGCTGCCCTAGTGCAGTATGTACTAAGACTTTATAGATGAAGTTGATTCCACTCTTGGTATAATATCATACCCTGGCTTCTCATGTTGCTCATGCTGCTTGGTATTTATCTGCGTCTGCTTAATTGGAAATAAAAACTTAACAAGTTAGCTGAATATTGTCATGGTTTGATTATGAAATGCCCCTCCTAAGCTTATATGTATCAACACTTGATTACTCACTGATGGTGCTGTTTTGGAGAGGTGGGTGACCATTTGGGACATAGAGTTGAGGTGGTAGGTTATCAGGGGAGGACCTTTAAAGGCTATATCCTGGATTTGGTTATGGGGAGCCTTCTGCTTCATGTCACCAAAGAGTTGAGAGGCTCTGTCACTTGGTCCCACTGCCACAAACAACACCATCTTTCTCCACTGTGATGGAATATACCACTGAAACTAGGAAGCCAAATCAACCTTTCTTGCTTCTGGTCAGCATTTGGTTGCACTGACTCAAAACTGACTGATATAGGCAGCAACCAATGCTGTTTCTTTTCTAAGCCTGAGTTTTGAAAACATAGATGAGAAAAGTAGAAGAGAGTGAGAGATTGCCATAGTAGTGAACAGACTGAAGACCACTAAGCATGGAGGAATACTCAGAATCACAGTCACCAAAGTCTGACTAGCTTAGGATGTTACAGAGTTCACTGCGAGCTCAGAACCAGGAGGAATAACTTAGTTGGTAGAAAAAAAATACTCTTTTCTTTTCACTCAGGTTCTTTAAAACCCTCGATGACCCAGTGCCTGAGTTCTCCATCCTTTGTCACAATTTGCATTCTGGTTGAGGGTGTGTTGTTTGGTGGGAGATCGGTGGCAGGAGAGAGTGAATGTAGCTGTACCTAAAACAATTGGTTCTTTACTGTTTCTCCAAATGAAGTCCAAGACAACTCTTGGCTTCCTGTTTTATGGNTAAGGAGCAGAAAAAGAGGAAAGAAAAGTAATATAAAATCAATGTCATTAGACTGGCAAGCATGGCTGGGGCATCATGCCTTCAGCCTGTGAATACGCACCTCTTCTCTAGGGGAGCACAGGAAACAAAAAGCTTAGGATGTATAGCTGGTGTGGTTGAGCCCCTTCCTGTTACAGGTGTGGGAGTACATAAACCAGAGCAAATTGCTTCTATGAGGTTGGATTTCCCTTCCTTTACAAAAATCACCGCTACTAGCACTGCAGTTATGAAACCCACAGAGCCAGGCTAATTCTTAGGCAGGAAGCCACATAGGTAGTAATAATTCTCATTTCCTCTATCAAAAATAAACTGTAAAGCATCATCATACTTAAATGCAATGTCTTTTGAGATGTGTTTTGTCTTTTGTGTGTGTGTATATATAACAAGGTTGACACAGCTTGGTGAAGGTTTAAATATTTCATAATAATCAAAGACACTTAGGCAGTTTTCNTTCCTGTNAGTAATTTTAGCTAAGAAATCAACCAGAGGTAAGTACTGCATTTGGGCAAGAAAATAAGGTACTTTAGGATTTATTTGTTATGTGCTCATATCCCAGGGAGAAATGTANTCCAAGCAAGGAACAAAGAAACAACGGATGTTGGTGCAAATGTGATTTCCCAGCAGCGTTCACCATTCAAAGGTTCTNGTCTGCTCCTATGCTGCTAAGAGCAAACTTGGGAGAACCCTTCTTTTTTAAAATGTGCCTGAGAGAGCTTGCCTCCTGTGACAAGTAGGTATTAACTGAGGACTACATGTCCAAAGGTGAGACGAAATGAGGCNGTGGTGATAGATCATGACCTCAGGGATTTATTGTCCCCTGGGGCAGACAGGAGAGACACAAGGGAAGCAAATAAAATAGCACAAGGCCCAGAAATGATGCAGCTGATGATATAAGGCTTTCCTGAGAGAAGGATTAAGTTTGCAGCTATAATTTTTCTGTTTTATGTCTTGAGCCTTCTGTTCACTGTTTTTAGAATAGTCTTTGATCTTTTCAACACGTCTTCCGGTTTTAACAAGTGGTCTGTGGTCTGAATATTTGCCCAACTTCTAGGTGACTCTTTTTAAAGTTCTCTCTGCATTGTATGAAACCATTTAAGAAGCATCCCACTTCACATTAAATATCATGTTCTCTGGTCAGGGTAATAATGTTACATTCCTGTAAGTCTCAGCACTGGGAGGCTGGAACAGGAGGATTGCAAGGTTCTCTCTCTCTTTCTCTCCTCTTTTCTCTTTGTGGTGTGTGTGGTATACATGTGTGTTTATGAAACTGTGCATACATGTGGAGGCTGCAGGACAACATTGGGTGTTGGAGACATCTACATTGTTACTGTTGTGTTTTGTTTTTGAGGCAAGGTCTCTCAGCTATCATCAACCTGAGGCTTCGGATTAGTTTAGGCTGATTGGACAGTGGACCCTGGGGAGCCACTTGTCTCTACCTCCCCAGTACAGGGATTACAAATGTGAGCTATCACANTTAGTTTTTGTTTTGTTTTCCTTTGAGACAAGGTCTTGCTATGTAGCCTTGGCTGACTTGGTGCTTTCTATGTAGACCAACCTGGCCTTGAACTCATACATCTGTCTGCCTTTTCTTCTCAAGTATTGGGATTAAAGGCATGTGCCACCATGCCTGGATATACACCTGGCTTTGTTACGTGGGTTCTGGAAAACAAACTCAGGTCCACTGGTTGTGTGGCAGGCACTTTGTCAACTGTGCTCTCCCAACCCCTCCCCCAAAGACGGCATATCTGAGGCCAGTTGGTAATAGAGCAAGACCACATCTAAAACAAAGGTTAAAAAGATGCTTAACTATCTCTTTCTCTTGAGCATTTTTTTTCCAACAGAATTTTTATTATCTTTTCTTTAGAAATGATTCTGACTAACTGCAAGACAATTTATTGGTGATTTCAATTTCTCTGCAATCATTTCAAGATTTCTCCTGTGTGTGTGTGTGTGTGTGTGTGTGTGTGTTCAGAAACATGTATCAGAGAAAAGTAAATCCAAACTGTTTCTAAATAGGATACATTTTTATGAAATTAATTCTACCTGTCAAAGAATTGTCATGATGTTAGATTTTGTAGAGGTTTAATAAAATAGTAGTTAAATCNAATTTTGCAGTTTTCTTTTAAATTTTAAAGAAATTTTTTTCTCAGCCCCCAAACATTTCACAGATGCTGAAAATTTCCTATTCACAATGTCATACACAGACTTGAAATACCATGGACCAAGTAAAGAACAGAGCCTAGGCAGCCTGGTTGATAATAGGGGAGGCCTCTGCAGGGGAAGCTTGTATGGTCACCAGAAAAGCACAAAGTAGTGAGTGTGGGTCTTACTCTTTGCACACTTCAGTCACTAGACTAGGTTATGAATGACTTTCTTGTTCGTCTTTCTAGGTAGCAACTGGGTTTGTAGCTTTGGACAGTCATGGGGTGCACGGTTTCTTTGGTAGTTGAGTGGTGTTCTCATGGTTAAATGCATGCATTTATAGTAAGGCGCCATAGAGACAACAGCCTCAACTAGAGGACTTGGTTTTATTGAATACTTAAGAAACTCAGACCTCATTCTAGGTGCCACACATGTGTAACTATATCAACTCATGAACATGTAATCTCAGTGTTTCTAATATTATTTTACAGCTGGGCCAACTGAGGACCAGAGGGATTACTATTAGATTCAAGTGCCCAGAGGCAGGTAAAGGAGTAATTGGCATTTCTTACATTGTTAACTGGCTCCCTTTCTATCTTGATCTTGTTATTTTTGGTGTAAAAATAAATGTGTCATTAGTTTTGTGTTTTTATGTATGTGTGTGTGTGTGTGTGTGTGTGTGTGTGTGTGTGCCTGTTCACGTGTGTGTGGGGGTCTGTTGTCCTATGGTAGGTACCATGGTGCACTTGGAGAGGTCAGAGGCAATTTAAGTGTTGATCCTTGCCTTCCTCACTGTTTGAGGCAGACTCTTTTGTTATTTACCACAGTGTGTATCAGGCTAGTTTGCTCTAACCCATCCCAGCTTTTGAGGGTGATTTTCTCTGCCTCCTGTCTCAGAGTAGCAGGGATGCATATGTATGGCTTACGTGGCTTCTGGGCATTTAAACTCAGGTCCCTACAGTAAATACCAATCACTCTACCCACTGAACCATCTCCCTAGACTCTGAGTTTTTTATCATTAGTTTAAAAAATGTCCATCTTTCTATTAAGTTTGNTTTGGGNATTATCATGTTGACAGTGGTTGACAACTGTTCTGTATCTCTCTTTTTATGTCTTACCCTTGGTTTGCTATTACTTAATTAAAACCCTGTAGAACAAGGAGAAACAAAATGGGTAATTGTGGGTGTTCTTTTTTATGTCTTCACTTTAAGAGAGATGCCATTAAAATTGATGCAGTGTCTAGGATGGCTTGATTTTTCACATCTAAGTTGCTAGGATTGTTTTATTCACATATGTGCTAGTGTAGAATTTTTGGAATGCTTCTTAGGTTTTTCCCATGTATCTAGATTTCTAGAGAACTATGTCTTCACGTCTTGGAGGCTTTACCTGATATCTGGTTCTTGAGGGTTTTCCAGTTGGTAATTGGGGTTTGGGGTTACTAGTGAGGGTGCTTATTAAGATTCGGAATCACTTGCTCACTCCAAATTAGTGTTTTCCATTACCTTATTAATGAAAAAGAAGAGAACTCCCAGCTTTTGTGGAATCTCATTCTGTGCTCCATATGGTGTGAATTAACATTTCACCTCAGCAGGGAAGTCTTGTCTATTTTTATAATCCAACTGGCAAAAATGAAGGCAGAGAAGCACCCTCTCCGCTCTGTCTCTGAGCTGTCACTGGAAAGGTAGCACCTGAGTCGTCAAGATGAAACTGACCTCAGCTTGTTTTCATTTCTTGGCATGCTTCTAGTCTGTTGAAAGCCCTCTTCAGGCTACAAGCCACCCAGCCCCAGAAACCCACCCCAAATATCGCATGCCGAAGTGTATGTCTCTTCCTTGGCTGGTTCTAGTCCGATAAATGCCACCCCCACCCTCCAGTGTCGTTTCCAGAACACTGGGCCAGTTTG
>LZPO01076207.1:62675-79419 GCA_001675575.1 Neotoma lepida
GAGAGAGAGAGAGAGAGAGAGAGAGAGAGAGAGAGAGAGAGACAGGGTTTCTCTTTGTAGCCCTTTTCTGGAACTTGCTGTAAATCTGGAACTAGCCGGTAGATCAGGCTAGTCTTGAACTCACAGAGATCCACCTGCCCCTACCTCCTGAGTGCTGGGATTAAAGGTGTGTGCCACCACCGCCCAGCTGTATACTTTCTTAATTGATCTTGTTTCATCTTTCATGATTGGTCTCATGGCTCTGATGGCAGAGCCTTGGTTATTTTCCTATCTCAGTCAGTTCATTCTTTGAGACCACCGATGACCTTAAAACAATGGGCTCTTAAAGATTCTGACATCCAAGCTCTGCTTCAAGGACTCACCAGCCACTTGCAGTGTCTGCCCCTCTGCCCCCTCCCATTGGCTTGCTGATGCTTCCATAAGGATGTCCAAGTGTGAACATATCCACTTATCACATAGGGAGGGTCAGTGGGATGCTGTCGATCTGGACCATAGAATGAAGGACAAGGGATGGAATGACTAATTCTTCTGCAAGTGAACGGATACATTAAAAAGTGGCTTAACAACAAGCAAGTGGATTTCTGACTGGCATAATTAGAAGCCTAGAGAGTACAGTCCACACATGGCTCTCAAAGGATGGTGTCAGGAATATGTCCTCTGGCTCAGTTATCATCCATATTGGTCCTATTATCCAGCAGATTACCCAGGTTGGCTTCAGCATGCTGTTGACAAGATCATTTCCTAGTCTTTTGTTCATTTTGTTTTATTTTGCTTTTTTTGTTTTTTCCTTCATGGGAGTAAGTACTGATTGGCAAAGGTAAGCCTGTCTGCCGAAGGTCTGTTTCCTCATTTTTACATAATTTTGATGCCCATCTAAAGTCANTCTCCCCAGAAAACCCATCTCACATGTTGGTAGCATGGCCCCATCCAAGAGCTTCAGTTGAGTCATGTTTTACTGGCCACCACTAGGCTTGACCCCTTCCAGGACAGTTCATTGTGGTGATATTTTATTTGTGCACCTCAATAAAGCTTATTTGGAGATCAGAGGAGAAAGCCAGCCACTATATTTAACATAGAGGTCAGGTGGCAGCACACGCCTTTAATCCTAGCATTTGGGAGGCAGAGATTCATCTGGATCTCGGTGAGTTCAAGGCCACACTGGGAACAGAGCCAGGTGTGGTGGCACACACCTTTAATCCCAGCACTAGTTAACCATAGAGGTCTGGAGGTCTGTACAGACAGACAGGAAGTGATAGAGCTGGGAAGAAAGAGGAAGTGATGTAGCTGGGTGGAGAGAGGAAGTAAGATGGCAGAGCACAGAAAGGATATAGGCTTGAGTATACAGGAAGTAGCTTTCTCTTTGGCTGAGGATTTACTAGCAGTAAGAACATGGAACATGGCTGGCTTTTTTCTGCTTCTCTGATCTCTCAGTTTTCACCCCAATAACTGGATCCAGGTTTTTTATTAATAAGATAGGTTAGCAATTCGTCTTACAGTTCATAGTGTTCATGCCCTTAGTTTGTATCCATTTCTGGTTGTCTCTGTCCTTAATTCTAGACTCAGAAAGAAGTCTTCACTTTAGTGTCCACTCATGTGCCGGCCCCCATTTGAAATGCTTGGCTCCAGGATTCCACTGGTTTAGAACACAGCTACAGTTTGTNTTCTAACTGCCCTCAAAGATGATGCTCCAAGATGGAATTCTGGGGACTTCATCTCTACACAAGCCCTGTCTCTGCACCACCACCCACAGATGCCACACACATTTCCAGGGCTCAGGGGACTTTGCTACCACAGCCTACCCTGCAGCAGCAACTTGACTAGGGAACAGTCTTTGAGTGGCGATTGCAGCAGCAGAAGAGGGAAAAGGGGAGGAAAGAGGACCAGGGAAGAAAGCAGTCAGGGTGATTCTGAGGTTAGCAGAAGAGGCTGGTCCAGTTCCCTAGAATCTATCAGCTTCAGCTCCATCAGGCCTTGTCTCCCATCTCTTTCCCACGCCTCTACCAAACTTCGGAGGAATAAATGGGAACTGTGTGCTTATAACGAGGAAATATAGAAACATCCTTTCTCAGAGAGACAGAAAAATGCCTGTCATTGTTTAAGTGATGCTCCAAGTGTGCCCTGTAATAGAGCCATACAATATTCTGTCTTGGGAGGGAGCACAAGCACTCTCTGCACTTGTTGCTATGGTAGCGGGGCCATTTTAATAACTGAGAATACAAGTCATTGGTTTATCNGGTCCTTTCAGGAACAGCTGCAATTCCTTTTCTTTCCATGGGATTTGTTTTTCTCTGAAATCACAGGCCTCTCTTGGGCCCCTCATTCTCCATTTTCCCACAAATACAAAACTCTTTCTCTAGTCCTNTTTGTATAAGCAAGTAGTTGACTCATACTCACTTAGTTGTGAGGCTTAATGGCCTTGGGCAGGCAACTGAACTGTGCTTGCTTCCAATGCTTTATTTATGATATAAATGCAGTTANTGCATACAAGGGAAGTGGGGCTGTGCTTGCATGAGGCTCCGGGTTTGACCCCCAGGACTCTGTAAACTGTGTGTGGGTACATGCCTGGAATCTCCACNCTCAGGATGTGGAGGTGGAAGGATGAGAAATTCAAAGTCATTATCAACATCAGCCTGGGCTACAATGACCTTGTCTCAAAAGCCACAATAAAGCAATTGTNTGCAAACGACAGGTAAAATAATTCAAATGAAATGCATAGCGCTGTCTCTGGCACTAGAAAAGATTGCAGCTGCTTTTTAAGAGGGGAAGCTAAGTTGAGGGGATTTTCTAATAGGCATAGGTGCTCAGGTGAGGTCAGTGAGAAGGTTCTGTGACTGACTTCANAGCACAGGTGAGAGTAACTTAGCCTCCTCTGTCTGTCTCCTCCTCTGGAGCCCTGATCTTGGCTTTGGGCTAATACTTCTTGGGTTTTCTGTTCTTGGTTCCCTGTTTGAGGATTATAATGGCAACAGTCAATGGTATCTGGATCACAAAGGCCCCAGCACAATATTTTACTCATAGCAGTGCTCAGGGTGTGTCTTCTGGTTGATAATTACTCAGAGAAAATTCTGCAAAACAGGGAAAAGGCAGATGAGCCCTTAGAGGTGGGAATATAACATGGGCTATTCTGACCTCAGGGAAAGCTTTTGCTAGGTGGGGACATGCTCTCTAAGGAGCTGTACTTCATTCATTCCCTGTTGTCACCTCAGGTTGGGACACTGACCAAGCTCAAAAGGATATGGGGAGTCTCAAGGGCATGTACTAGATATCCATAGCTGTACCGTNTTTCCTCTTCTGCCTTTTCCATCATGAGTATGCTACTTCATTCAGGTAATGCACGCATATGATCTATGTATATGTATATATATCTATATATCATATATTCAAGCAAACAGATATGAGTAATTTCTGTCTTGGAAGGTCCCCAATGTTTTCTATTTAGTGTGTATCTTTCCACATGCTCATATTCATTTGAACACACACACACACACAAAGAAAGATGTACAATGAAAACTGAACCTNGTGATATGGATGCTNTTGAATACATGAGNTGGTTCTGAATTTGTTGTCTTGCACACTGCTTGTCTTCCTTGGCAATATATCTTGTACATCTTTCCATGTTTACACTCAATCTTTTTACCTGCTACATAATAGAATTTCTTAGTAACATTGTTCCATAGTTTATTTAATCAATCCTGTACTNATGGAGACTTAGATTTTTAATTTTTCAATATTGCAATGACTGTTATAAAGCATGAGTTGTTACATGTAAGTATTTTCCCTTTCCTAAAACAAATACCTTGTTGTAGAATCCTTGGTCCTTTTATTAAATTTTATTTTATGTTATTTGTTCAAATTTTGTCTAATGATTTCAGAATATCATTTTTTTGTAGCCAAGAAGCTATTGTTCTGTCATATTTATTATAGGTCAGCTTTGTTTTACAGAAAATATTACTGATTTTTGAGTGTTTGTTTAAACTGCTTATGAATTCTAAAATCCCCTCAGATCCTCTAGTTGCTATCATGCCATTTTCGAACAGTGATAGTGTCTTCCTTTCTGACTTTCATTCTGTTTTTCTTTTTCTTTTCTTATTACATTTGCAGCACTGTGCAGTTGCAACTTATTTACATCTCTATACTGAAACCTCAGCAGNGGGCTGTCCCAAAGAATTGGTCACAAACATACAGATTTGGAGCTATTTCACAAGCAGTTCTTATGCCATGTAAAGTTTGGTGACTAGAGGAAATCATAGGGGATGTATTTCAATCAAGGCATAATGGGAAAAGGAATGCTTTTTCTTTTTTAAATCAAGAGCTCTCCACTGGTTCCTTAAGCAATAATCACTGTCTAAGGACTTCCATGCCTCTCCTAGAAATAGAGATGTAGTCTTTCTCCCTTTTGTCCTGGAGCACAAGGTCATCTCATAGTTATGGTTGGAAGTTTCCAGACCTAATCACAGGTTTTCAAGATCACACATACATAGATTGCACTTGATGTAGTGTTTACACCTGTGAGGATGCCAGCTNGGTGTGCTCCTGACANGACATGTGAGATATATATGTCTTAGTAGTGCTTGTGGCCTGGCCTCACAGATCACCCTTGCTGCTTCTTGCCTCCTGTTCATGAATGATGATGGTCTATAACTCAGGTTGTGTTAAAGCAAGCTATTCTACAAGTTTATTTCCTTAGCACAAACCTCTTTCATGGATTCAACCTAACTGGTGTGAAATGAAGTGGTTTAGATAAATGTATGAAGAATAACGGTGTGGATGTGCCCATTTGCATAGTAAGAGTTGAGGACCACAGCATATCATACATGTTTGTATGTCAGTGTTCACTAACAGCCTTCCACACAATGCCACCTGTTAGTTCCCTGTTGTTAAAGTGACTGTCCCAAATTGATTATAACATGGTAGTCAATGTTCATGTCCTGTCCATGGCCTTCCTTTGNTCTTTTTATTAAAAGTTGTTATTTCACACCAGAAACTTACTCCCCGATTTTGCTGACATGAAGTTACCAAACTTTAGCTGAAAACCTTAGACTTTTATAAAGTGTATTTTCTCACTTCTTTTTTTTTTCTCTGAAGAAAGCAAACCTTGGAACTTGGGGTAGAATTAAAGGACTTTGAGTAAATATGCACAAAGAAGAAATGACAGTGTGGGCAGCCAGGTTCCGGAACAGAGGATCCTAATGATATTGCTTCCGTGGGTTTTCCCCTATCTTCCTCATGTTCATTTCCTTTTGACTAATGTTTTGGGGCCCAGAGGAAAAGCACACGATGCTTTCTGGTAGTTGAAATGAGGCTAAAGTAATGAAATTCTGCCAACTAAAGCTGAAGAGGAAAATGCTTGGACATTTCCAGGACACAGCCAATTCTGGAGAAACTAGTAAGATATGTGGCCAAGAATGGACTCAGCAGTGGGTGATTTTTTGAATGTGGGGTCTGTATACATGGCCAACACTGAGGAGAGCCCTGTTTGAGAAGTGACTAAGCTGTACTTCCATTAGAGTATAAGCTTTCTGAGGTAAGGGCAAGGTTTTATGCTGACCGAGGTATCACTAATGCCTAAGCCACAATCTGCGCTTGGTTAAAAACAAAACAAAACAACCCAACGCAATTGAGTGCATCCAAAGGGGATTTATCCGAATGATACTACAGGTATCCCTGGTGCTTGGGTGTGTCCCACCCCATCACTGACCTCAGGATTAACTGTAGCTGCTGTGGACACCTGCAGATTTACCTTACCTGATGGGCTCAAGGTGAAGTTACAGCCTTCTGACTCAGGGTCTTCCCAGGGTCATAAAAGTTTGTATAGCTGTGCAGTGCAGACTACAGACAGGAGTGACCTGAACATACTGAGCTGCACCACAGCCAATGAGAGCTGACAGCTGCTAAGTGAATGTTAAAAGACAGACTCTCCAGTGCCACAGGTGAACAGCTAAGCAAAGTGTCCTGAACGTGGGAGGTCATCCTTGTTGCTCCCAGCAGCAGCCACATAGAAGTCTCAGGAATAGCCTGGCACTGGCTTTCCTTCCCACCCTGTCACTCTTCCTCTACTCTCCTGCTACAGCTTCCTAAGGACGCCTGCCAAGGAAAACTTGTACCTAATGGTGGGCTCCTGTTTTGCACTGAGGGGTCTAAAGTGAGACAGAGGGGGTGTTAGCATTAGTCTTTTGTAGTGTACCCTCTCATCATTTTAGCCTTGCTTGTTCCCAACCATGGGCCATACTGCTGTCATCTTAACTTCCACAGATTTAGNACATAGCCCTGAGTCTGTCAGTCTGAGTTTGCTACGTATGCACGGCTTGATCTTGTTCATGTGGTACTTGTACATGTGTATGCATGTCTACATATATATTTATTTTCATATAACATNAGAACATCAGAAAAACAAATCTTTCTCTTGGGACTAGTGAGTTCTTACTGCTCAGCCAAGAGCATGCTTTTGAAATGGAAACCAGAGCCAGCCTTCCTCTGCCTGACAAGTACATCCTGGCACCAGTCAGCTAGGAATCACCTCTGGGAATCAGAGTCCCTGAAATGATCCAACTAGCCAGTCCTGAACTGTGTTCATCGCGCCTTCTCTTGCCTTTCCTGCCCAAACTCAGGGAAGGTTTGGCCTAAGGGTGCTGCCCCTCACTTGTTGTCTGCCTCTAAACCACTGTGGTACTGCCCTGTAAGGAGGGCAGTGCTCTGGACTCAAGGACTTTCAGGCATACAAACTTTGTTCCTTGAGCATCTTGGTCCCATCTTGCAGCCACATCTGACTACCTTCTATGGGAGCAGAAAGCAGTGTGATTCTCAACNTCTTTGTGTTTCAGGCTGTTCTTTGAAGGGAAGATGACAGTAGTGNGTGTCTCCTGAGTGATCATTATCAATCAACAAGATCAGGTATGTCAACTCTTGGCTCCACATTGAGTCCTAAGTCCTTCATTCGTGTTTTTCTCTCAGGTGCATGATGGAAAGAAGAGCCTTCCTATGATTGGCCATGGTGTGAGTAGAAGTTGCTGTCTCTTATACACATCTAGATGTGTATAAGAGACAGGCTCCACATTGAGTCCTAAGTCCTTCATTCGTGTTTTTCTCTCAGGTGCATGATGGAAAGAAGAGCCTTCCTATGATTGGCCATGGTGTGAGTAGAAGTTGCCTAGCCCCAGAATAGTAAACCAGTGATTCTGGAATCACTTTCTTGCCCTTCATAAACAACTGTCTCCAAGGCCATGGACCTAGGAGTNTAATTTTCAGATACATCATCATTCATCACCAGATTGTATCTGGAATTGGCTGAATCTCTGAAAGCAGGAATTCATTTTTTCCNCTGTCTGTACATGCCCAGTGCTGTGTGGTAGAGCTTCCTACGGTCTTAGAGGTGTATCTGCTATCTGTGTTCTCTGCCATGTCCAAGGTGAAGCTACCTGAGACAACTGTGGCCCANTTGACAGGATTTTAGAGGATCCAGTGGGAAGGGATGGGCTGGATGCAATAGTCTCCAGGAGTCACTTGGCAGGAAAANGAGGCTTCTGTTTCCCAGATTGAGTTTCTTTTTAACAAAGTCTGCTTCAAATAGGTTGTGAGAATATGGGTCCTGTTGAAGGAAGTGAGTGAGCATTTGCAGAGCTCCTAACTATGAGTAGCTAACTAAGACAATACATTGTGCCTGTGTTGACATTTCTGTTTCTTTAATAAAAAAGCCTTTATGTAGGACTGTTCAAATATATGCTCGCTTACAGTAGTAGAGGTTTTGACTACTTGACTANGCAGATGGTGAGGCTGGAGAGAATGCTACTGATGGAGACTGGCAAGGTCTAAAGACTCTTCTGTGTGCCCTGTGGTTGGATATGGAAGAAGACTGGGGTGGTTACTGGAGCATTTATAGCCGGCTTTCNCTGTGGCGTAGGCTTTCCACCCTGGGCCCAAGGGCCATATGCTCCCTGGATAGCTCTGACTGGGGCTCAACAGAAAGACCCCAACTCAATATATGATGAGATTCTTCTGGTGGCTTGGTTGTACAGTTCTCAAGTATGAACTTTGGAGATGACAGTGTTATATTAAATGTCAAAGGGCTGGGCACACNTGGCCCAGATGCCAACTTCTCTTACCACCAACTCATATGTTTGAACATGTGGCCCTCAGCAGGTGCTGCCATTTTAGGATGCCATGAAAACTTTAGGAGGTGGGGCCTGGCTGAGGAAGCAGATTACTGGGGGATGATCCTTGAGGCTTATAACTGGGCCTTACTGCTGGTCCCATATCTGATTCTGGCACCACCGAGAAAGGAGGCAGTGGGGAGTCTCAGCCATGCATTTCTGCTGCCACAGCCCAGACCTGTTTTCTGCCTTTGCCACCATGATGGAGTGCACCTTTAGACTGTGAGCCAAAACAAATGCTTCTTCCCTTAACTTCCTTCCTTTTGGGTATTTGATCACAGCAATAAGAAAAGTTACTAATCCAGGGTCCCATGAGCCTGGCTGCACCTCGTGTGTGGCTATTTCACTGCCACACTGCAAGGCCAGACTGTCTTTTCTCATGCTCACATTCTGTACGTTACATACGAACCACAAGCCTGTGTGGGGAGGAAAGGAAGACATAGACCCCCACCTCTTCATTGGGGGGGTATCAAGTCACAGTGGAGGAGCGTGTATGAGGTGGGAAAATGGCTGCATCTATAAACAACTCACCTCTTGATTTAATCTTTTATTTATTCATTTATTTATTGCCCTTTATCCAACCTTTTTCTCCAAAAAAATTATAGGATGATGTATAGTTATGTAACCTGTTTCTATTTGTTTGCAAAGATATAGGGATCTGAAAGATAAATAAATGAGAGTATTGTCTTGTGAACAGCAGAGGAAACAGTAGCATTCCTGGTGTGACTGTAGCAAAGTGGCTCCCTGNAGCCCACAAGGACACAATCAGTAGCANGGTGAGCATGGGCCTCTCCCCCGCTGCTGGAAGCACTGAGTGCAGAGCTACTTTTCAGCCTCTTCTGGTCTCCAGCCTGCAGCTGGAATGTAGATTCAGTTTTGTATGTATTAAATGTATGTCCCATAGCCGTTCTCTCTGCATTTCTAATAGAAGCTAGCAGTGTGTAAATCAGGTTGGCTGAGCCCCATGCTGCTGAAGCCGGGGTGTGCAGGTCACAGGGCCAGGGGGAGGTGATGGGCAGTGAGTGTCTCAGAGCAACACGATGGTAGGTTGGGCCGGGAGGGGGGCAGACAAAAGCAGCCACTTGATCAAGTTCTTCCCATAGCTCTATTACTGACANGGATGAGCACATGGAAGCCAGAGAGGAAGTCAACGTTGAGAGAGAAATCTTCTGGAAAGGGTTTGAGATGGAAAAAGTCAAAGTAATCTGAGGCAATTTTCCAAAGTCCAGCATAGTTGTTTCAAACAGAATGCTGAAATTATGTTCCTGTTTCAAAGACACCTAACGGTCAGTGTATGCACACACACACACACACACACACACACACACACACACACACACAGTGATCAGGACTCTACAGTTACAGGCTCAGATTAGGTTTCTAATTAATTACAGTTTTGCTTGCAGTGTTATTAAAGACTCAAGATTGAATTATAGTAGAACTGCAAAATCCCTTCTCATTGAGAGCCCTTTCTATAGTCATTGAGTCTACTGTGCTCACTGCTCTGGAGGACCATAAAGGCAGTAGAGCCTAGACTCATCCTTCTAAAGGGGAAACCAGATATCAACTCCAGTTTCGTGTTGCTAAGTGAATAGGGGCTCAGGAGACAAAGTAAGTGTGGCTCTCTGGTTTCTGCNGGGGCATTGTGTACTCCCTGAGGCAGTGGCTGACTGGTGAATATTTGCAGATGACATCAGGGACAAACAGGTTTGCCAAGTGACTATGATGGCAGTGATGAGAGGGGCTCAGGCTAAATGAACATGGATGGAGAATGTCTTTCAAAGGTGTGAAAGCANGCCTATCCCNTTCAGGACCCCCAACTATGGGGAATAGTGACAATTGAACTAAGGATTCAGGTCACTTCTTCTGACAGAGGGCTTCAAATGCCAGGAAGTTGCTTTTCGGCTAGTGGTGGAGAGAATCACCATGTCTTTGCTTTAATTTGAAGCCAGGAAGATGAATTCAGAGCCCTGCATCCAGCAGTTTGTGCTGAGAACAGTCNAAAACTGGCAATCACAGCTTGTCTCTGAGGCCTGCCTTTGATTTTATGTTCCTACCAAGTGACAGCTCTGATAAGGGCACTGGAGCTACCTTATGAATTACTCAGATCAAATTAAAGCCATCAATCTGCAGGCCCAGCCCCGGGGAGGACAGACCTAGCTCTGATTTTGAAGCAGAGGAGCTGAGGCTCTGTAATGTGCCCCGCTGCAGGAAGCCCTGCTGTGTTCCAGGAGCCTGTGCTCCTGGAGTTTTGTACCTTGTGGAATCCACAAGGGAAGGAGACAAAGCCTGCCTCTACCTTCCCTCACTGCTGCCTGGCTGCAAGGTGACAAGGATGTATACTGAAGCATCTCTGGTCACCTTTAATCTGGTGGAATTGGGGCAGCAACAGGTTGAGGGGCCCAGGGCATTGCCCTTGTTTCTTTCCTTACTAGGGATGCCTGAATGTTCGTTAGCTTATTGGCAAGACATGGGACGGGAGCATGAGCTCACACTGGCGAATTGGAAGACTGGCTTGTCTTCTTTTGAAAAAACTACATAGAAATGACGAAGAATGAGAAGTGTGTTAAAGGGAGAAATATTGCTAGCAATCCACGGAGTCTGCTTAATGATCAAAGGAATTTATTTGGGGGTTAACTCACAAGGCAGGATCCTGGAAGGGTGAGGCACGGTCCTTCACTGTTCTCTGGTGAGATCTGCTCTGGTCTGTCCCTGCCTTCAAAACCACAAGGTAGGGAAGAGAGTGCTGTGTTCCTGCATCCCAGGTCATAAAGGTCCTCAGTGGCCACACCCCAGGGGCATGTACTTCAAAGTCATAGGCAGATGTAACAGTTACCTGCTACCTCACTAGGGGTAGTGCTTCAGGGCATGGCGAGAACAGCTACCCATTGCAGTGTGTGAGTTTAATTATCGACTGTACATTCATTTTCTTCAAAAGCCCAGGGAGCTATAGCCGTCACCTATGCAGCATCTGCCGTGTGCCAGGCTTTGGGGCAAGTGCCAAGGATGGAGTAGGGAGCAAGGCAGGAACTGTACCATGGAGCTCTGGTCAAGGTGGGAAATAGGTTTTTAGGTAGAAGAGTAGGTGGCAGGGCTTCCTGGAAGACAGAATGTGTAAGAAGAGCTGAGTGGGGTTCAGGTTATTCTAGACAAATGGGCTGATGAAAGAGAAGTCTTTCAGAGGCAGGAGAATTTCATATGCTCACCCCTAAACTGGGTAAATCCCTGTCATATCAGCACCATTAGCACCAGCACCAGCACCACCACCACCAAAACCATTACCACCACCACCATTACCACCAGCACCAGCACCAGCAGCACCAGCAGCAGCACCACCACCACCATCACCACCATTACCAACACCAAAACCATTATCACCACCACCAGCACCACCACCACCACCAGAACCACCATTACCACCAGCACCAGCACCAGCAGCACCACCCCCTCTTGTGCCTTGGAAGAGGAGGCAGAATAAGAGCCTGAGAAGGAAGGAGTGCTGTGAAATGCTGTCTTCTGGATGGTGCACAGCTATCTTCTTTGTGAACCTATCATAGCTGTGGTTACCCACACAAGATCAATCCAGCCAAAACTCCAACATAGATGGGGGAAATGATCTGGAGGCCCAGCCCTTCCTGAGGAGGTAGTAGCAGGTGATAGTTCCTGGATGAGGGAGAATCATTCATTCTGAGGAATGGCCACCAGTAGCTTTCCCATGTTATATGGATGACCCCACACCCCTGTACATGTGGGGGTAACACTGACTGGACATAATGGAGTATATATATTTCACTATGAAGTTGGGAGGGCATGTTGTAGTAGGGGAAGAATGGGGTACATATGATCGTATTTTATTATATACATGTATAAAATTCTCAAGTATCAAGAAAATTAAAACAAACAAGCAAACAAACAAAAAGATAATAGTTTTATGAAAAAAGAATAGAGGCAGGCAGATCTCTGTGAGTTCCAGGCCAGTCTGGTCTACAGAGTGAGTTCCAGGACGGCCAGGGATACACCAGAAAACCCTGTCTCAAAACAAGNAAGCAAGCAAGCAATCATACAAACAAACCCCCAAAACAAAACAAAAAAGACATAAAACAATATAAAACAACTGGGAGACAAGGAATGCCTCAGGCATTGGAATCCTCAATTCCTGGCCAAGGAAATCCTGCTCCAAGAAGGTCCCCAGGCATCAATGCCCTGACAGTGGCTCTCTTCATGTGGCTGAAAATCACCTTGAACTTTCTGATTCTCCTGCTTTCTGCTTCCTTAGTGTTGAGATTACAGGTGTGCACCACCATGGTGGGGATTGGAGACAAGGCTTCATGCATGTCAGGCGGGCACTGTACCAACTGAGCTATAGCTGCAGCATAGCAGCCATTGTCTTGGAGCCCACCCTTAGCTTGACTCTGCCACGTGACCTGTTTCTCCCTTCTGTGTTCCCTCGCAGCTTTTGGACCTGCCATCAAAAGCCTGCCTTTCATTTATTCACATAGATCCTGCCTGACCAGCAAAGGGAAAGGCAAGCAGCATTGTTTCTATGGAGAGCAGTGTGCATGCTCACCTCCCGCCACTTTGCAGCTGGCACCCAACAGCATGTTGACAGATGGAGGCATCTTACTTACTTCTAATCTTTGTTTTCTTCTCTTATCTCTTTTCTTTATTCCAGCCTTTCCCACCATCCTCACATCCCTCCTGGGGATGTCTGCCTTTGGTGCAATGTATCCTCTATACCAGTTCCTCTAGTGACCACCACAAGCCATCTTCCCAGCAGCATCTGACCTAAGCAGGTAGGGCCCAGTGACTGCCTCACACTTCCCAAGCCTTGCATCCCATTCCTGCCACTCCTTGGAGATGCGTAGTGTAGCAAGAAGCATTCTGCTAATCTCTTTCCTAGAATCTTCAAGATGCCCAGGAAGAGCACTGAAGCCCGATGAGATGACCCTCTCCAGAAGCTCCAAACTCCATAGAGCTGATGATTCTANGAGCTTGAAAGGAAAACAGGCAGACTTGCCATGTATGGTTTATCAGGGGTGAAATTAATATAGTCACCTGGGAAACATCATCAAAATTAAACATCTTCCCATAGTATGATATAGTGTTTCCATTTCTAGGAATCAATCCAAAAGAAATGAGTGAGTGCTTATGTCTACCCAATGGCATATGCAAGAATGTTTATAGCAATTGAGGAGAATGATAAGCACATCAACAGAATAGTCACACAATGAAACACCACACAGCAATAGAAAGGAGTTATTGCTACAGAAAACAAAATGCTCAGTCACAGGAACTAGGCAGAGGAGGAGTACACACTCATCTAGTTGAGGTGAATAATGGGCATACCCAGCCTGACTGAGACAGAGCACAGGCTGTGGGAAATACTACCCATGGCTTGTGGTGGTCACTAGAGGAACTGGTATAGAGGGTCCATTGCACCAAAGACAGACAGTCCCCAGGATGGATGTGAGGCTCATAGGTTATGTACAGCTGGTAGTTCATAGGTTATCCACACACATGAAGATTCCTTGAGCTGTTCACTCAAGTTTGCATAATTATTGTGTAACAATGCACTGTGTGTATGTTTTAACTTTACTTCAAGAAGAAGAAAGAGAAAAAGGAACTGGTCTGAGATTTCAGGTGCACTGGCACTCTAGTCAGTTCATGACAGCAACTAAGACCAAGGCCCAACATTCCTGAGCCTGTTTATCACAGTTCCTTGTCTGTCTGCAAGAGAAGCCAGCCTCCTGGCATCCCAAGGGTGGTGTGGAGTGCTCTGGCTAATTTTTATTTGTTAGCTTGCTGCAACCTGGACTCATCTGGGAAGAAAGCTTCATTTGTAAAATTATCTAGATCAGGTTGGTCTGTGGGTGAGTCTGTGGGAAGCTGTCCTGATTGATATAAGAGCCAGCCTACTGTAGGTGGCACCATTCTCTAGGCCAGGGCTCCTGAATTCTATAGGATAGGAGAGATCTAAACCAGAAAAAAATTCAAGGATGTGCATTTGTTTCTTTCTGGTCTTGACAGTGGGTATCGTGTGACGGGTTGTTTGTGTTCCACCTTGACTGAATGATGGACTGCAATCTGGAATTGTAAGCCCAGTAAACCCAGCGCTTGCTAAGTAGCTTATGGTCAGGATTCTTTCTCACAGAAATATAAATGAAACTGGGGCATGCTCCTCCCACACGGTTCTGCTTAGCTCATAGAAACCNAGATCTTATTTCTTAAGGCTCTGAGAGAGTAAGGTTCTGATAATCTCAGTTAGGTCATAGTTTTCTCTTGTGTCTTTAGTTCAACACTCAGATTAAGAAGACAAAATGAGCTTGGGTCAATATTCCACCTTAAAGAGTAATCAGAGAAGTAAGTGTTTTAAAATAACTTTTGCAATATTGATAGTCCATGAAATTAGTAAAAAGAATTAATCTTGGATTCCACACTGTTGCTGGAATTACTCTATTCACTCACTCTTGGTTTATGGTTCCTGGACCAGCAAAGCACTTCTAACACGGAATTTTTTCTTATTTCTTTTTAAAAGACTGGGTCTCTTGTAGTCTGAAGTGCCTCAAAAATCTCGATGTATTACTGGAATGGTGGGATTAATTAAATGCCTTTAATCCTAGCACTTGGGAGGCAGAGGTAGGTGGCTCTTCTTGAATTTAAGGCTAGCTTGGTCTATATAACAAGTTCTAGCCCAGCCAGCACTACCCAGAGAGACCCTATCTCAACTACAACAATAAATTTCTAGGTAACTAAGATGACCTTGAACTTCTGATCCTTTGCNTCCACCTCCTGAGAGCTGGGATTGCAGGTATGTGTTATGATGCCTGGTTTATGAGGTGCTAGGGATCAAACCCTGGTCTTCATGCATGGTAGGCAAGTGCTCTTCCAACTGAGCTACATTCCTAGCTTCAGATATGGAAAATTCATGATTATGTTTATTAGATCATTTGTCAGGATGGCAAAGAATATCACGATTTTCTTATACCCTCTACTTGCAATTCAAAGAGAAAACAAGTTTATTAAGCACNCCTCTCCTATTCTATCCCCAGTCTATTTCTCTTATTTTGCTTCTTCTAGGAACCCTTTCGGGTTTCCTGTGAACCAGCAGAAGCCAGGAACCACTTAAGCTTTGCCAAAGCACTCAAGGAAGAGAAATCTGTCTAAAAATCATGTACTAGAAGCACACTGGAAAAGGACAGCTCTGACTCGATAGATGGGCATTATTAGCTCCCTCTGCCAAGTTCCCAGCCACTGTGCTAAGAGTTAGGTCGGGTGTTTTTCCAACTTGTGCAGACAAGAGAATCTCCTGGAGGTGTGAGTTAAAACCCACAGTTACTGCATTGCAGATCCTCAGCCATGTGAGCTGGGCTGCCATCACTCAGGTGGATCTGGCAAGAACCCATGCCTGCTGATCTGGGGTACTATGGCTCTGTGTGCACCCCACAGTTCCCTGTGCAAGTACCTGTGGTTGAGCCAGCTGGGCTGAGGCTCCATCTCACAAACTAATCATCTCATGAGCCACTCTTTCAGTGCTGATGGTTGCCAAATGGAAATATTAAAAGGAGTATGTAATATCTCTTGAGTACTGAGTAACTGGAGTGTGGGGGCATTGGATCTCCCTGAGATCATGGGGTTCTTAAAAATAGCACCCTTTCATTCAGCTCCCATGGCTAATTTACCGAGGAGAGTCCCTTTCAAAATCCACTTGTCCACTTCTTGAGGGCTGACGTCCAAATGGAGACACTAAAATCCGAGCTGAACCTTTCAAACCAGAATCCTCACACACGCTGTGCTGAGATTGGTTAAGATGAAGAGATGCATCTGTTGTTGCTGGAGCAGGGGCGGGGCTTCTGTGTTTCTAACAAGCTCCTGAGCAGGTGCCTGCAGACTGCTGCAGAGTAGCGAGATGACAAAGCAGCCATTTCCAAGCTTGTCTGTGTTTTGTTATAACCTGGGGTGTTTAAATAAATATTGACATGTGCCTGGCCTCTCAAGTTTAAGACTCCTAGGAGGTTCTAACATGCATACAAGTTTGAGCCACTGCTATGAAGGGCCTAATATAACAACCACTGGATGCCNGAAAGACTCATGGCAGATCAATTATAAGGGGCCCAGGTGAGGCAGAATGAGGCCTCTTCCAGGATACCTTGTAGAGTAGACTTATCTTGTTTTGCCAGGTTGGTTGAGCATCAAACTCACCTGGGAGCTTGTTAGCAGTCTGGAATTGAGAGCCTCATTCCATATTCTGTGCATTTGAATGCTGGTAGAATCCTAGAAATGCTTGTACTTTAAACAGAATTCCCCAGGCAGTGGGGAGTAGATGGTGCATGATGTACAAGCATGGATCTGTCTGAGCAAAGCAGTCACCATCTCTCAGAGGCTTCTCACGGTGTGTGTTGGGGGTCACTTCCTAGCACTTGCAGGCCATCTGCTGTTGTCNTTCCTTTGTGGTGCATTGTTTGAAGGTTGCTCTGGGTGTACAAGTTGAATCACAATCCCACATGCTGCCAATCCTGTACCCACAGGAGCAGTGGCTTGTGTAGTGATAGGACTGAAATGATTTTGGAAACAGGCCAAGCCGTGGCTATTGGAACCAC
>LZPO01076208.1:45316-58489 GCA_001675575.1 Neotoma lepida
TCAGCACAGAGGCCCTGGAGGACAAGGTGAGAAGTGAAGGTTGGAGGTTTTTGTGAAATTATCACATGGTCTCCTGCTGGGAAGCAGAAGTCATTTCCCAACAGGAAGCTGGCTTTGACCCTTACCACATAAAGGGTTTAGAACGGGTATAAGCACGTACATTTAAAGCTGAAATGTTTTAGGAAATGGTTTCCAAGGACTTTTAAAAGNGAAGGAAAAGAACTATATCCAATGACCATAGAACAGGGACTAATTAAAGGAAGGGATTAGAAATGTCTGTTAGAGGAAAAAAGGCTGGTTTTTGTTCATTCTCTCTTGAACACTCACAACACCAGGCTCAGAAAAGTCACATCCATTCAGATGATTCTCTCCTGTGAACTTGAAGACACGAATGCTTTTTTTTAAATCTAGATGAGGCTTGCCCCATCCTTAGAATTAGCTGGTTTATGNCTCATCTACTTCTTCATCGATGGGACCCATCTTCTAAATCTCTTGTNTCTCTCATCTCTCATTTGAACAATATAAACATCTTTCAAACTTCTCTCTAAGTTTCCACCTCAATCTATCATCATGAGAGAGAAAAGCACGTCTTACCAGTTTGCTTGCATTGCATCATTTGCAAATCTCTGGCTACTGCATATGCGGCTCCACATAGAACACTTGACTGACATGCAAGGTCCTCAATAAATAAACAACCCCCCGAAGAAGAAGAAGAAGCAGAAGAAGAAGGAGGAGGAGGAAAAGGAGGAGGAGAAGAAGAAGATAGAAAAGAAAAGAAAAAAGAAAAGAAAAGAAAAGAAAAGAAAAGAAAAGAAAAGAAAAGAAATCCAGAGATCTAAATCAGAATACAGTGCCTCCTCTGTATCCATGGGGATTTGTTCCAGGAACACNNGTGGGTACCCAAGTCCATAGATNCTCAAGTCCCTTACAGATAAATGGCTTAGCATTTGTAAGTAACCTACNTTTAGATTTTCTATAATACCTGATGCCATATAAATTCTGTGTAAATAGATGTTAGACTATCGTTTAGGGATTGAGGTCAAGAAAAAACATACCTGCACATATCCCTANAGACCCAATTACAGTATTTCAAACATTTTCACTTGTGGCTGGAGCATTTCAGAGACACAGTAAGAATCCATGGGTGTGGACCTGCAGACTGACATTGNGAGGTGTGAGAAAGAGCTTCAGGATTCAGCCCTGTGCTAGTTTCTTTTTCCCATCACTGCACAGTGTACCTGACAAAAGCCACTAAGAAGGAGGGGCTTATCTTTGCTCACAGTTTGAGGATACAGACCNTCATGCCAGAGAAGACATGGAGACAGCAGCACAGAACAGCTGGTCATGTTACATCTGCAGCCAGGNTGCCAACAGAGGGGAAGGCTGGTGCTCACCTTACTTTCTCCTTTTAGGCTGGGACTCAAACTCACGGGATGGTGACACTCACATTTAGGGTAAGTCTTTCCAANCTACTCATTCTAGAATCTCCCTCATAGACCNGACTTCCAGAGACACCGGTTTAGGGTTAAGGTTCCAGCGCTCACATGGCTGTTCACAATAACCTGTAACTCCAATTCTAGGGGATCTGATGCCCTCTCCCGGCCTCCACAGGCTNCAGGTAGGCATGTGCACACAGACATTCATGCAGGCAAAACACCTGTACACATATAATAAAAATAAATATTTGAAAAAATTAACAAAAAGGTCATTGAACTTTGGCTCACAGCCAATATTATAAGAGTACATGTTCATGAGTGTGTCATGCAAAGTTAAATGAATGGCCAGTCAGCACACCCACTGGGCCTTTGGAACAGAATTTATTATGGAAATCTCCCAGAGATTGGCATGGATCGGGAGCAACACACAAGACTACAGCAGATGAGNCACACATACTGAGATGAACNACGGTAATCTTTGTACTTGCTGTAATAAATTATTGCACATTTCGTGGCTTAAAACAGTAAGTCTGAAGTCCAGTCACTGTCACTGGTCAAAATCAGGTTCCTGCAGGACAACATCCCTGCTATTGGCTCTATGAGAGAGTCTGACCCTCACTTCNGTCATCATCTGTGGTCTCCAACCCTCNGCTTGTGGCTGCCTGATTTCAGTCTCTGCCTCTCCGGTCACATTGTCTTCTCCTCTGGGTATAGATCTCTCTTCCTGCCCTCGAGTCTCTCTACCCTTTCCTTCCGAGGACACCTGGAATTCCATTTAGATCCCACCCAGCTGACCTAGAATGATGTCCTCATCTCAAGATATTTAACTTAATTACATTTGAAAAGACTCTTTTGCCTCAGTCTGTAACATTGAGAGGTTCTGGGGACTAGGAATTGATGTCGTTGGATGGTGATTACCCTGCCCACCACAGAACCCTTAATTCACTGTTTCTGAGACTTAAACTGTTTTAGGGATGCCCAGCCTGTTCCNTGGCATAGTCAGAGTACAGTTGGAGTACTAAGGATGCACCTGACCATGGCATCGTCATNCCTACCAGCTCAGCACTTTTCGTGTTGNGTCCATTGACTGCAGTGGTTTTTGAAGCAGAGAAATACCAAGTCCCCAGAATATGTGTGGAGAGACAAGGGAGGAAGGATCCAGTTAGCATCTAGTTTGTAGAGACATTACTAACATCAAATAAGNCACAATACAGCCCCATACCAAAACAATCTTCTCATTCTATATGTTCTGTGAAGTTGAGAACCTTGCTCCAAAGTGACCAGAAATTCAAGTTCCATAATTGCATTGTGANGACAGAAGTGCCAGCCCCACTCTAGGGTGTGCTATGGGCTGAGATGGATGTTTTGACATTACATCTCTCATGTCTTGTCGACTATGACATAATTTGTTCCCTCAGCACTCTTCCAGGTATGGTCACCTTTAAGCATCAAATTGGTAAGCATATGGGTTCTATTGTACTTTCTAGAAAGTCTGTGAAGAATAAATCTTAGAGACATTAAGCTTAACATTCAGAATAAATCTTCATATCCATCCTAACTGGGGATTCTTTTATCACCTGCCTGAAGAANTTGAGTCTTAAGGAAATTAAGTAGCTTGTCCAGGATCCCAAGTGGTGGAGTCTGAATTCANTCCAAGAATAGTCTCAGAAGCCTTACCAGAACTCTCCATATGGTGTTCTATCTNATGGATTCAAAGAAGGCCAGAGNTAGACCCTGGAAAATAACAANCTCACTGACGCTATCCTGAGGAATTAGAAGCAGCTACATGTGTCTTTCCATAGAATTCTTATAAAGAACTCTGNGATGCCAAAGAATAGTAGATAAGCCAATGAGTTTTCCAGGAAACTAAGATCACTATTATCTGGTGGGAAACACTGGTTTGTTGTTGTTTGTTTGTTTGTTTAAAGGGACCCAAAGGAAGGCCTGAAGAACTCTGAGGTTTGAGAAGTGTCATTCGAAAGCCAGAGACATACTTCAAGGGCATCACTTACAGATGAGAGTCATGCTGTACTGTAGTACTGTATTGTCTCAGTCTACATAGGCAGCCAGTTTCATTGTCTCTGCTCAACTCTTGGACTTCTTTCAAAACACTTCGTGTGTGTGTGTGTGTGTGTGTGTGTGTGTGTGTGTGTGTGTGTGTGTGCATATGTGCATGCCACTATGCAGGTATGGAAGTCAGAGGACAGCTTTCTAAAGTTGCCTTTCTCTTTCCCCCTTTATGTGGGGTCTGGGGAATCAAAACTCAGGTTGTCAGCCTCACTACCCTCCACTTGTCCTTCTAACCTATGGCGGATGCAAACTTAGTGACCCTCATGTGTTACACTCTTCATTTCACCTTGAATGAAGGGGGCTTCCTGACTTGCTTTATTCATTAGAACATGATAACAGTAATGGGAAAGCCAGTTCCCCAGGCACCCTAGGTTCATGATAAGATGTAATGTATCTTACCAGACTTGACAACCTTGAAGAAATAAATGCTCATGCTATAGACTAATCTGAGACACATCTCTGTGCCTAAGAATAGCAAGCGTCTCACTCAAGTACCTAGCAGCGAACCCCAGCTGACAGAACCTCAAGGCTACAGCATAGAGATTGAACCGTGCCAAGCTCCGAGCAGCCCTGGGGGTACAGACAGAAATGCAGCATAGCTGACACCTTCCCTGTAGGCTTGTGGGAACCTGAGACGAGGCCCCAGTTGAGCCATGCCCAGACTCTTACTGAAATCTTGACACCATAATAAAGTGTATCCTGTTTTCAGCTGTTCCATCTTTGGCAATTAGTCCATAATAACCCAGAGTTGCTGTGCTTCCCTTTAGGCTGTGTCTAATCTTTTCAGTAGTTCGGTTGACTCCACCCCATTCTGTTCTATTTAGAATTTGGCTCATTAACTATCCTTTGATTTTCCTCTACATTTGGTTTTCATTTCAAATTTCCATTCTATGCATAATATAAAAATTATCACTCTCCCAACTGATCACATTTTCTATAGTTAAATGTATAATACCCACAAAACAAAAAAAAATTCTCCTTTCTCTGTCCTCTCTTAGGAATANGTTGGTATTTATTTTCTCCCTTGCTAGAAGGTTGCTAGTTGTAAAATGAGCCTCCTTGCTTTTTGCAATAATTCTATGGCTACTGCTCATCCTCAATGTCTAGCCCTGCACTCTTGAACCCTAACATGTGGACCACATGTGGACCACACTGCCCCATCACTTGTGCATCAATGTTGTCTATGCACCTCCAACAAGAATCTCCAAAATGAAGTCCAAGTGAGCACTAACTTCCTGTTAGTTAGTTGTTGCATGAAAGATATTTTTATAACAAATGAACCCAAGATGAAGTAGCTTAATACAATGAATATTTGTTATCTCATAATTTTCTGGGTCAAGTATATGGGCAAGAATATGTGGGCAGAGCTTTCTTCCATTTCTCAGATGATTGATGTCAATGTGCTAGATGGAGCCCCAATAATCTTTTGATGGGAGGAAGATCTACTTGCAAGTTCACTAGCTGAGAAAACCTCATAAGATCTACAAACATGCTCACCCNTGTGAAACCCTGGAGAAGCCTAGATCGTCACTAATTCTTGTGGAGAGACACAAGCTGCACGTTGTGGGCCTTTGCTATTGGCTAATCAACACAGTAGCTGGCTTTTCTCTGAATGAGGGGAGAGAGGATGGTTGGAGGGAAAGAGGGCTAGAGAGAGGACTGAGAAGGAGGAGAAATGAAGAAGTCAAAGAAGAGAAGTAGGAAGGGGATTAAAGGATAGAGGAAGAGGAGAGAGAAGGGTAAGGAGCATGGAGGGGATGCACAAATGGATTTACAATCTTCTTGTGAGGTGATTCTGGAAGTGATCTCATCACTCACTGATAGGACTGGCTGTTGGGGATAAGAGAATCTCAGGAAGCAGAACTCGGTGAGTCATAAAATCTGTCTACACATACCAAACCACTCTCCTCCAGTAATCCTGATCTCTGCTTACAGAGGCCCAACCCTTCCAGGTGACCCCACAAAAACTTTTGACTAACCTTGGCTTTGCCTTTCACCACTGTAGTCCCATACACCTTCATCTTCTAATTACAACGATTATATTATTATAATCTCCTGAAGCTGTCANTTCTTTCCAGCCTCATATGTATGCTCCTTAAGAATATCACCTGCGGTTTGAACNCATGTGCATATGCACTGGTGACACGGGTNTTANCACAGACAGAGTTCTTGTGTTCCATTCATTGATCTGCTTTTACCACCGAGTCCAGTATTTTAGACATAGTAGACATTCCACAAATATTGTGAAGTGAAGGGATGACCTCCAGGTTCACTTTTGGACTGTTTNCATACATTATTTTTCAATTCTTACAACCTCGTGGAATATAATGAGTTAATAAATGAAGGGCTGAGGCNGAGAATGTTAATTTATGCAACAAGTGAGAATTATATGTTATAAAATATTTTCAAGGCTGTTATCAATAAAGCACTCTGTAAATGTGAGTTAGTATCATGGTTATCTTTTGCTCTTGGTTTGAACCCTTCTTCCTCTCAGCCTTCTCCCAATTCACTCATGCTTCATGTGGACACAGGAGAGAAAGTAATAATATTAGTGGCTGCCAAGGGATCCCAGCAATGGCTTCTACAGGCTGAATCAGCCCCANGCACCAGGGTGGCCTGTCCCCTCCTGGGATCCTGGGCTACTTTACAACCTGAGGGAGGTGATGACACAATTTAGTGTTGGTGTTCCACCTCATCAAAGACATAGCGTTGTCATTATTCATTTTAGAGAACAGCCTGCAGTGCAGAAAGAAATCATGCCAGACAGAAAAGGAGTCTCAGCATAGCATTCCATCCCGAGGAGGAGACAGGAGAAAAGAACCCAAGCGAGCGTGCAACCATGACATCTGATTCTGCCCTCCAAGGCTGTCTGAGTTGTCCTCCTGGACCCCATGAGGAAGTCGCTGTGAGCAGGGGACCTTTTGAATCTTTAGGTGATTTGACTTGTAAAGCTTTTACACACATTTTTCTCATAACCCTGTAATTAATCATGGAGAAGACAGGATACTGTAATTTTATACTTTTATTTTATAGATGAAGACTCTGAGACTCTGCAAGTTTGGGGTTTATTCAGCCTTTCCTGGTACTTTGGTGTGTGCTGGTTTCTGAGATATTTACAATAAAACCCAGGAGTCGCTGTTGCCTCCATTTTACTAGTGTGAAAATGGAGTCTTGCTTAAGGCCATGCTGATTGTATATGATATAGGTAAATGAGGAAGAGGCGTTTAACTCTCTATGCCCAACATTCTTATCAAAGAGCAAATGATGCACTTGGAGTCATATGTAGCTCTGAATCTGGTGAATCCAAGAAAAAGAGGAAAAAGACAAGAGAGGCATGTAGGAAGCTTTAGAGCAGTGGTTCTTAACCTATNGATTGCGACCCTTTTGGGATCAAATGATCCTTTCATAGGGGTTGCCTAAGACCATTGGAAAGCACAGATATTTACATTATGATTCATAACAGTAACAAAATTACAGTTTTAAAGTNGCAATGCAAATAATTTTATGGTTGGGGGTCACCACNGCATGAGGGACTATATTAAAGGGTTACAATATTAGGAAGGTTGAGAACCACTCTTTAGAGAAAGGCAAGGCAAGTAGGTGGATCTGCAGAAACATCACCAAAGCATTGTGGTTTTTAATCTCTCAGGAGGCGATAGCAGAGCTTACACCTCCAAAGGATGACTGAAGGAATTCAGTATGATGNTCAGATCCTAAGTGATGACATCCCAGGGGACTCACAGCCCCCAGTGGAGCCCAAAAAAACAATGGGCCATGGCAACAGTTCTTCCAAGTGGTCCCTGAAATATAAGAAATAGAACATAATTCACTTCCACTGTTTACTCAGCAAAAGCATGGTTAAGTTTGGCTGATGATACAGTTACAGACTTGTTTGTAACAAATAACTTAAGCTCTGAATTTTACTTGCTTATCTCCACAGTATTCCTTCCCCTGTGATATTTAAATCCAGCCCAAGACAAAGTCTCCAAAAAGAGACTATTTTGTTTTCAGACTTTTTTAGACCCCAGGGAAGACAGAGCAAACTTGTTCAGACTCCTTAGCCCTAGACTGTAATTTTGAAAATAAAACAGCACTTCTAAATATAATCCCATGCTTCAAGCTAAGTAATTGTCTCCTACCAACTCAGAAGCATCCCAGAGGAGGATTCTGCATTCTTCAAAAAATNTTTGCTGCAAGGTTGACATGCGCTGTAGCTTCAGCCAGTTGTGGTGTAGGAGTGCTGCAGCTGCCTGGCTTACGTGAATGAACTTTCATCTAACCAAGCTTCGCTACTGGGGACCCTGAAATCACTGCTGTGACTGCAACTGTTAGAGCTCCTGGGAGTGAGAGATGATGCCCCCNTCCCCATCTCCTGATAATGAACTTGTATTGTGTGGTGGATATCAAAATCCCCAAGGCCATGCAGCAATTGTAAGGAGGGTCAAGGCCAGGTTGCACCTTGCCAGCTCACATTCCAGACAAAGTTAGACCAAACCTTGCCCTACTTACCCCAGAAGGGTTCTTTAGATTCACCACTCTCTCAAGCATCTCCCCCAGAGTATCTGACCAAAAATGATTTTATTGGCCTTGTGCACCCAGTATTATGCCACATGCTGGTACAGGACTTGGTGTTTACAGATTCAAATCCCAAGAAGTATAATAGGGGCCTAGTCACTGCACAGATAACCCTAATCAAAAAGAACACAAATCTTCTGTGATCTTTAGATCTAAGCTCATTGATAGGGGAGGGAAGGCTTTTGCCAAATGCGGATATGTAGAAAACTTGGAAGATGTGTTTGAAGAGAAAAAAGGAATTGACAAAGGGANTAGTGGAGTGGGTGAGAAGTGTGGTCTCTGAGATCNTGAGGTCTCTTATGAGGTGCAAAAGGCCAGTGTGCTCATCTCTCCACAACACTTTCAGTAATGGATGTAACTGTGACTTTTAGGTAGCTGTGGATGTAGGCCTTTCTGTGTAGAAGCTACCACTGGTTCCATTCCATAGATGAGAAGAGGTTGAGGCACATAGCAATCAAACAACTTGCCTAAAGACATTCAATAAATAGAAAACCAAGAATTCTCCCTGTTGTTGAGACAGAATACTTTCAAAAAAAAAATCAATATAAAAGAGGAAATGTTATTTGGACTCACTTTTCAGAGATTTTAGCCCACAGTGACAATAGAAGCCCGAATTTGCAGAATTTTATTCTAATCTAATTATAATGAGTTCCATATTAAAATATTCAATATCTTGCAAATCAAGGGATCTTCTCATATGGGTCCCTGAAGTTTGAAATTTGTCTTTCATATGACATATCCAATAAAATAAATTAACTTCTTCTACTTTGAGATTAAATTGTTCAGTACTAGGGTAGTGATGGTCACTAAAGCAAGTTTTAAAACTGCTTAATATGTGAATACAATTTCCACAGCCACGGGACCATCAGAATTGGTTTTATACATACTGAAAAGTTTGATAAAAATCAAAGACCATTTATAACCTGATCAATTAGTTATATCCCTTTGCATATCCAAGTCATCTCCTCAGGATTAGACTCATTTTTATGACATATTTCTGAAAACCGTACAATCAATGAGTTTTCCTCAAATAAGTATGCTGGTTGTAGTTCACAACAAGCCCGTCAGAATCTGAGGTTCTGCTGTGATGGTGAGCATTGATTGCCAACCAAATCTAGAATCACCTAGCAGATAAGCTTTTGGGTATGTCTATGAAAGATTATCTATGTCAGGTTAAGTAAGGTAGGAAGAGACACCATAAATGTGGATGGCATAGTTCCATGGGCTTGGGTCTTAGTCTCTATAAGAAAGTGAACTAAGCGCTTCATTCNCTCATAACTGCATTCTACAGATTACAGATAAAATGTGACAGCTTTCTCAAGCTCCTGGAACCAGGACTTCATAAAAATGACACACTTTATGCTCAAACTGTGACCCAAAATAAACCCCTTCTTGCTTCAGTTGTTTTTGCCATGCTATTTTATCACAGAAANAAAGAAAAGTAATATGAACACCCACCAATCTTTGAATTTCATACTTATTAAACATCTTTGCATACTTCAAGACAAATAATGAGACAGTGTAACTGACAGCATCCGCCTTCACTTAACCAAGCAATAATTTCAGCATGTTTNCATTATTTCACCATTTTGAGCATTACATTCACCCTCTGAAAAAAGACAGAAGGAAAGCAAGACAAAAAGGACATTCTAGATACTAGGGATGATTTTAATAAAGAAAAAAATCACAAAGTATTTGGTGGATTCAGGGCAAACCCACTGACTTCTTGAGTCTTCTACACATAGTTAGCTTATCTTTTATCTTAGCTTTCATACATCTTTGCTACATTCAACATATGCTATTAATTCAGATTCAACATGAGCTAATTATTAGAAGTAGTACAAGAATTCCTTTTGTTAGCTAAAAGAAGATACAATTCTATTTCATTTCCCATAATACCTTTATAAAAGAATTTTAAAAGATCAGCTATGCACTTGAAGCAAGAGTATTATTATTTGCTATTTGTTAAAGAACAAATTCAAATTTGATGATGGTTTCAAGTATCCCAGCTTCTATCACTGGGATCATTACCCTTAGAAAAATGTTTTGCCAGTTATTCATTTTTATGGGAAGGTTTCTCTCTCTCTCTCTCTCTCTCTCTCTCTCTCTCTATATATATATATATATATATATATATATATATATATATATATCTCCTCTTATATATATAAGAAATAGGATGGTCCATTGTAAATAATGAAGGACCATAAATTAGAAGCCATGAAACTATTAAAAGAAAGAACCAAATAGTTTTGATCTTGAATTGACATTGAAGATGGTGATTCCATCATAAGAAAAAAGGACTCAGATATCTATAGGAAACACAGTTGACCTTACGAGGATAGAAAAGACAGTGTTGGTAGCTGTCCTCATGACAAATAGTTGTTGTTACAACCTGATGGTATCTGTATTATCTTCTGTAGAAAGTTCCCTTCATCTACATGCTGCCTATGGGGAGTCAGTTTTGGGAATATCTCTGTAACTCAATTTTATACCATTATTAAATATTGCTGCATTAATAGTAGTTATTATATGTACTAACATAATAAATTATAAAATGGTATATAATAAAGTCCAGACTTCAATAAGCATGAGTGAAAAAATATGACAGACTGAGTTAGATATATAATTAGCTACCTATGTAAGTTAATGGGAACAATAAAACCAAAATGAAAGTAGATAAGAGAGTTTATATAGAAGTCTGGGAAATAGTGCTTTGAAGTGTCAGAACCAGTGGTTGGTAAACTATAACCTGTGAGTGACTCACTATCTGTTTTTATAAGTACAGTTTTACCCACACAGCCATGTTTATTTTGCATGTGCATATATTATAGCTGCCTTTGCATTACACTGCAAGAGTTGAGTAGTTTTAGCAGAGACCTCATGTATTGAAAGCTTTAAGTATTTACTACTTAGTCCTTTAGAACAAAGTTTTGTTGGCCCCTATAATATAATAGTCCCAGTGGTTGTTAATTTATGTTTCTATCTAGTGACTGTAGTGAACTCCTTCCAAATACTTTAGAATCATAGTCAACTTCCATGGACTTTTTGATACCAGTGTTCCTGCTCTACCTTAATTTAAGGTCTCCAGTTCCTCAAATGCTGAGTTTGAGTCCTGGAATCCACACCAGCACCTGTTATCTAGGAAGCAGGTGAACAACGCTTGTGAAATGGCTTTGAGTGCTTGCTGTATTGCAGGCGCTGATTTCAGCATTTAAACACTACAGGTCAATAGAGCCATAAACGGAAGGGACGAAACTATTAGAAAGTTAGCACTCATACAAGATCAGAAGGTTGTAGGTTATATACTATGAGGATCAGGAAATAGAAGTGATTGAGAAAGAGATGAGAGGAACATCCCCAGCAAATGAGCCTTTGTGAGAAAAAGCCTCTAGGCGGGACAGCAGAGAGCACATCTGGTATATTGTGAGCGATCTTTCACATGCCACTGTTTAATGTACTTAATGAGTACTCATTAGAAAATATGGGGGAAGGAAACACATTGTTTTCTTGGTGTAAGACTTACGTGGCAGTGTGCTAGCATTGGTATATATACATTGAGTGTTGAATACTAAAGAATCTTATAAAGTAGTTATTAAATCTTCAGTTAGATTGAAGTGGCCACCAGAAGAGTATTTATACCACTGAAATCTTCAAATGTTACAAATCAGTGCTTGCATACTCTCTTGAAAGCACTCAGGAAGGCTCTCTCTCTCTCCCAGAGAAGGCTTATTAACAGCAAACACCAAGTGATTATGATCACATGAACATGATTTGCTTACTTTTCATTCAAGTAAGAACCATGGCTCATGACTGCCATACTCAGGCCAATGTGACTCTCCTGGCTCTCATAGTTCGCAAGTGAGGACATGCTGGCTCTGTAAAATAGGAATTGATCTGTCCCCAGGATTATGAGCAAATTGATGTCCACTGCTGGAGGTGAGGGAACTCCTGACTGTTGTCTCAGGAATAGAACATTAGTGCTGTGGGTGGGAGTTCTGCAGCCCTCAGCAGCCACAGAAGCCTATGAGAGCAGAAATTGGAAGTAGCTTATAGCAAGTAGAACAGTTGTGGAGATGAAAGAGAGATAAGAGAACAGTGATGAGAATCCGAGAATGAGGATGGGCTGGAGTCCCAAAGGAGCCAAGAATATGAGCTTGAGCTTGTGGATGAACTTACATTTTGAATGTATTTAAAGGGGGGAAGTTAATTCATTCTATAGTAGAGAGATCATACATCAGTAATTTATAGCACAGGTCTAAATATTGTTCATACACTTTAAACTCCCGACACTCTAGGTTTTAATAATGTAAGTGAGAAGATACAATTGGGCAATGTAAGGAAACCCAAGAAATAAGCACCTGACACTTCCTGTCTGTGTGAGCTATAACTGAATTGACTGATTTTAAATTGATACTCAATGTTTTTATGCTAGCCATGTATTTCTACTTATGTTAAGGTGCATAATTATATATCTAGAGCTACTATAGAAATTAAATGAAGCAAATGGCACTTCCCAAATTTTCCTAATGATAAGTGTTGTGTATATATCATAAAAAGAGGGAAATGACTTGTAATAATGATTAAGAACACTAATTCCTGGGTCTGCTCTGAGACCCGTATCATGAAAATGTCTATGGAAGGAGTCAGGGAACATGGAGAGGAATCTTAGCATTAAGAAATTTTAACCCACTCTCCTGGGAGACAGAGCCCGCCAGTGCTGATTGGGACCAAGAGGCCAGTAGGCAGGTCTCCTGCAGACAGCTCAGACCACCACCATCCCCCACCAAATCCTGTAACCCTGAAACCCTGCCTCCCGCAAACTCCACTCTCCTGGGAGACAGAGCCTGCCAGTGCTGATTGGGACCAAGAGGTGAGTATGGAGGCAGATGCGGAGATCCACAGCCGGGCTCCAGGCCGAGCTCCAGCGGTCCAGTTGATAGAAGAGAGAGGGGTTTCTGTGAGCAATTGACAAGGGATCATGATGGGAAGATATACAGAGATGGCCAGCCAAACTAGTGGAGATGCATGAACTGTCAACCAATAGCTGAGGAGCCCCCAGGAGCCCTCTCCCAGAGACATATGGAAACAG
>LZPO01076208.1:79956-91489 GCA_001675575.1 Neotoma lepida
ACAAATCTAGACATACCTGAGTAAAGGGACCCTCAATTAAGGAATCACCTCCATCAGCTTGGCCTGTGGGCATGTCTATGGGGTATTTTCTTGAGTAATGATTGAGGAGGGAGAGTCCAACTTACTGTGGGTGGACCCATCCCTGGGCAGGTAGCCCTGGGCTAGGAGAAAGGAAGCTGAGCAAGGCATGGGAAGCAAGCCATTGGGCAGTTGTTCCTCCATGACTTCAGGCTTTGTTCCTGCTTGAGCTCCTGTCCTGATTTCCNTCAATGATGGACATAACTGAGATGTGGAACCAAGGTGGTTTTAGTCAATATTTTGTCACAACAACAAAACTACTTAGTAACTGATGGTCATTTTTCTGGTTTTTGTGAAGGATTTTTATCAAGCAGGTCTAATTATCTTCTTCTATCAGAGTAGTTCTCAGCCTTTCTAAGGCTCTGACCCTTCAATACAGTTCCTCATGTTGTGGTGACCCCCAACCATAAAATTATTTCATTGATAGTTNGTAGCTGTAATTTTGCTACTGTTATGAATCGTAATATAAATATCTGATATTTGATGGGGCCAAGACCCACAGGTTGAGAATCACTGTTCTAGCATGTGGCTCTGTAACCAGTATTGACTCTTCGCCTAACTATAATGGAGCCACTTCTATTAAAAATTGGGTTAAATTNCTGAAATTTATATCTTTGTGTTATTTATTCTGGATTTTAGGGTTGATTTCATTTTAGATAGCTTATGATACCTCATGAATATCNTGAGTCAGTACCCATANGTTATTCCTTTGCCCTGAGTGGATATTCAGCAATCTGGAGAATGCTTGCCTCTTTTCCATCTTTTTCCCTCATACCCTTGCCCTTTCAGTCTTGTCTTCCCTGGCTCTTATGTAGAGACTTTCCTTTGGCCTAGTGTCGGGTACCATCTGCCTTGATGTTTGTCCTAGAGTCTAGTACNGTGTGCCTGGCTAACTCTGGTGAATTGAGATACAGCAGACTAGGAACAATTCTTTGCGTGCTTTTGTTTTGTAAACTTGNGAGGTCATCCTTCCTGAAACTTAAACAACCAGAACTAGGCTCTATCTAGAGAACTGGGATAGTGATGAAGGAAGCCTCGCTAAGAGTGTGTGGTCTTGAATGCATGGTTTGACCAGGGCTTAGAGCCTGAGNAGATGACAAAAGCTTTATCTAAACAGGCCTGGCTTCTATCCATGGGGAAAGAGCTCAGCCCCGCAGCCCAGCCTGTCCCACACACATGCACTCCATTGTGCTAAAGCTGGAGAACTGTGCCGTCGTGATTTATGAGGGCTGCGTTTCTTCCCTGATCCAGGCTGCCACATTGCTGGAGGTTTGCTTTCAAGTCCACGTCAGGGGCAACTGGCAACCAGCTGTTGGAAACTGGTTTAAGAAAATAATAAAAGTAAAAATACCCGTGGACTATCCTGTCATTGAAGGTTTCTGGTACCTGCCACCAGCTTTGGAATAAATAAGAGAGATTTTCCCCCTTGGAATGAGATTTCTTTAATGACAAATAGATTTATATTGTGCTGGAATGATTGCTAGGTACCAAGAGGTCTCCCATACGGGCTAAGTTAACAATTGAGATCTTTAGAATAGTAATTCATGTGGTCCCGCCCCCTTTAGTCTTAATGGGTTCCCGACTACTACCTATGTATCAAACTCCCAGAGCATTGGCTCCTCTGCGCTTTTCTCTCTCTCTGGTGTGGAAGTTAATAGGTNGGAGAGACTAGAGTGACGATACAAACTCTCTGCCCACTAAGACATTATGAAAAGGCAGTAGCCAGTACAAAAGAAAAGGGCCCATTGTTTAGGGGTGTGGTACCTTTACATTTGTGGTCCCCGAAACAGAGAGAAGGAAAGAACTTTCTTTAGGAACTACCAGTTCTTTGAATTTCTAGGTACAAGACCTCCATAGGTATTTTATGAACTGTGTTTTTGCACACACCCCCAACTTCCTCAGAACATTTACTTATCTATTCATGAATTATTTACTGCATCATTTCAAGAAAGATGAGATGTCTTGCAATGAAATGAGTGTAGGATAAGAAAGTAACATNTAAAGTAAAAATTATGTCAACTAAGGAGAAAGTCAGCATATAGAAACCAGCAGCCAGAATTTGTTAGCTTAATCAGTGGGTTAGTGCAGCTGTGTGTAAATAGTTTCTTTTGAAAGGGTTGTCTTGTAATCAAACAGATAAAGAAACTACAGGTGGAAAAAACTAATTTTTTTTTTTACCCCAGAATTTGCTCAGAAGCACTGTAACCTCACACAGGAAGGATAAAGCTACATGCTTTATTCAAGGTGTTCTGCACAAAGTTTGTGAAGACGGAACAATGCAAGATGATTTCTTGAATGGAACAAACTTCTCTGATACAAAGTCAAGAACAGCACTCTCATCCTTTCTTGACTAGAATGGCCCTCGTGTTTTTATTTTCTTACTTATTGCGGGGAAATTTGCACAAATATTTACTGGTTACAGCCAGCAAGGCTACTGAAAGCCCATGGTCTAAAGCATCTGACACATCCTGTAGCCTGGACTTGGCAGTATTCACCATGCTGGGATCCTGCAGCTCACCCTCCACCGCAGTGCTCTGACTGAGGGGCTACATGTCAAATCTGTCTTCACAAGCCCCACCACCAATTCTCAGGGGTACAGGTTCTTCTCTCCAAATTTCCCTGGGACATCATCTTTTTGGTTCTTTGGAGTAGTCTCAGCCTTGCAGCTCTCAGNAGTCAGTGGTCAGCATTAAGGAAGAATGTTTTGTTGGCTGTCATGGCTGGCAAAGATTTTATGTCTGAGGCTAGCTCCCACCCAGTATCCATCATGCCATCTCTGCACCTACAGTAGATTATTAACCATTTCAGCCTTCTCTGTCACTTGTTGAAATGAGAATGCATGGTCTCTGGGTCTCTGCAGCCCTTTCCCTTACATTAACCTAAGTCACACCAGATGTGGGTCTTCAGTGTTTAGGAAAACTGATGTCACCAGTCACAATACTTCTATTGTTATAGATAGTTTTTAAACACAAATAAATACTGTGGTGGGTTTTTTTCCTCCTTCAACCTTTCTCCTATGGCTGGAAGAGCCAAAGATTATTCATTTAGGCATCCAGAAAGTGTGATGAAAAATTCATGCACAATGAAAAAAAAAATGAAGGTCACGAAAAGAAAGGAGAAGGATGCAATGTTGTAGGGAAGAGAGAAGGGAACCTCTCGGGAACCAGCATAACTCTAATGGATGGCTGGTGTGTGCAAGACATTATTATTTGTTATGTGAGTGTAGGGAGATGGCAGCCGCGCTGAGCAATACACCTGCTGGGCTCCAAGAAGCCAAAACAGCTGCATGCATTGATTTAGAAGCTTGCTACTTGGGGCTCCAGGAACGAATCAAGCGACAGCTCATAAAAAAAGAGGGTTTTATGATCCCCCCTCTCTCTGTAAGCAAACAGCCACATCATATGTTTTCCTAACGTGGTCATAACTCAAAATTAAATCCCAGCCCAAAGTGTCAGCCTGTTGCCATGTCAGAACTGTAATGGCTTGTTTTAGAGGTTGCCATGGAGATAGTGGAGGAAGGATGGGGGTAGGTTTGGCGAGGTGGCAAGGGGCACAAGTTGTTCTTCCCCTTGGTGTGCTTTTGGCACTTAAGAACAATTAAGTGTTTTGTTTTAAAGAGGTAAGCAAAGTTAGCAGTGTTTAGAAGGCAATTTCATGCCAATCACAACCTCTAGCTCACCCTGTTCAGACACNATGTGCTGCTTCACTGGAGAGCAGCNCCTGCCAGAGTTGGGAAGGGTGAACTGTAGAGAGATTGCTACTAAGATAGAACTGGAAGCCACTCTCACTGCAAAGCTGGTCACTCATTTTTTGGAGTGGAGTGGAGTCAACATACTTCGGCTAAATGCTGAAGGAAAGTGGGTGTTAACACAGCCTGTTAGGCTGCTCCAAGGCTGCAGGCTGAATATGCAAACTGATATGCTGTGGGCCTCAATGATGTTAGACCAAATCTCCATGCAGCACTTACTCAGAAGGTGAGCACGGAAGCAGCTAGCCGCTCTGGGGGCCTTGACAGCTGCTGAGTCATGAAAAGGCCCTGTACCGAGCATTTTACAACAGTTCTTTTTCTCACTGCAGTCCTATGTGGTAGTCACTGTCATAAACTTCCTTTCAGACAATGAAATGAAGTCACAAGGACACTGTGCTCATCCCACAGGGTTGGTTTGAGGACTACTCTCCTCTCAGTGAGAGGAGGCAACAATGCACAGCCTGATCAGAAGTGCAGTTTAAGACATGATCTCTGAAAACCTGCATTGTGCATTCTGCAGCTGACATTTTAAAGGGGGTAGGGGGNCACAAAAACAGAAGGAAGTGAGGATCTAGGAAAACCCTCTGAAAAGTGAGTGACTTGCATAACATTTATGATGCCTTTCAGTAAGAAACACTTGGAAATTAGTAACTCTACAGATACATATTTCAAATGTAGTAATGTTTCTATTTAGAGCAAATGCCCAGAAATAAGTCTGTGAAAATTTCAGTGAGTAAATACCAATTATAAGTAAAATTTTCTAGGCTAAGTTGAAAAATTTTAATTTACAAATAAAACTTACAAACATCTTTTTAGGGCTGTTGCCATCTGTCTAAAATAAGACAACGTAAGACTATCCTTTGTCCCACAGATAGCCAATACCATGTGCTTCCCAACATTGTTATGTGTACAACTAATTAAAAGCTCTATAGATTTGTGCGTTAATAAGCCCATTGTATTTCCTTTTGTGTGGACTTAAATTCTTNTTTTCCAGTTTTCTATTTCACCTACTTATCTGTACAATCATTTGCAAGGAGTTATTCATCTAATAATGAAATTAGTACTTTGAGACAGTNTATAAAATTTTATTTATCCTAGTTTACAACCTTTTAATTATTTCCTTCCATAATATTCTGTCAAGAATGAGCTCCTAATTTTTGTGCTTATTAATCGTTCGTTTTATGAATTTCTGTGTTTAGAATACAGACAGCTCTTCACAAACTAGTATCAAAATGTATGGTTTAATTATGTTTTATGTTTTCATATTTCAAATTTGGATGGTTTGTCCATTTGAAATCATTTGTGNTAATATACAAGGTATGGATAAAGTACAAATTTCTGATGACTGAGCTTGATCAACAACTTGATTGGATAGAAACCTTTTTACTTTCATGTGGCCCCATTGGTCCTCTTCAACTTGTGTTGCCTGCAGTTTTGAATTTTATCAATAAGAAGCCTTTTGTAGACCAATGCCACATGATGTCTCCTCCCTCTTTATTTAGTGGTTCCATAGTTTCAGGACTATAAATAATTTGGGAGTGAGTTTATAAGAATTGGGATTGAGCCTTGTCAATTTGCAAAGACATACTGACCTTTCTNGGCACTGCCTTCCGAAGAGGCAGCCCTTCAACCAGTTTTCTTAATAGCTTTGTTGAAAGCCAGTTCTCTACTAACCTGTGGATTTATTTCTGGGGTCTCTATTCTGTTCCACTGGTCCCTACACCTGAATTTATGTCAATACCAAACTGTTTGAGTTTTAATTGCTTTGCTATGTATTTTAAAGTCAAATAGTTTGGTGACTATTTTCAGTTTTGTTCTTGTTTTGTTTTGTTTTTCCTTATGATTGCTTTGGTCTTTTAGGGGTGGCTGGTGGTTCCATGTGGATTTTTGCCTCATTTTTCCTACTTGTATGAAGAATGCCTTTGTGAATATACTGAATCCATAGATTACTTTGAGTAGTACTTACATTTTAATAGCATTGATTAATTAATTCTTAAAGTCCATGAATGCAAGGTATCTTAATTAATTTCTTCTGTTCCTCTCAATTTCTCTCACCAGTTTTATAGTTTTTACTTCAGAGGTCATTCACCTCATGGTTAGCCTTATTCCTGTGTATGTTATTATTTTTATTAGTTATTTCAAATACTGTTGCTTTCATGNGTTACTCTCCGGTAAGTTCACCTTCCTCAGAGACACTATTGATTTCTGTGTGTTGACTTTGTAACTTGCAAACTTACTGAGCTTGTTTATTGGGTCTCACAAACTCCACTACAGTCTGTAGGGTTCCCTTCATATTAGATTCTCTCTTTTGTAAATGGCAGTTAATTTAACTTCTTTCGCTGCTTCAATTACTTTTATTTCTTTCTTTTGTCCAATTCCTTGGCATTGACTTCTAGTACTATTTTGAATAAATGTGGGGAAATAAGACATCCTTATGGTATAAGTTACTTTTCTAGTNCCACAGTCAAATACCGACAAGCAAAATTCAGGGAGAAAGGGTTTATTTGGGTTTACAGCTCAGGGATATAAAGCCCATTGTGGCAAGGAAGCATGGAGGCCGAAGCAAGCAGTAACTAGTTGTATTGCATCCAGAGTCAGGAAGCAGAGAGGGAACATAAAGTATAGCCCTGTCTCTTATACACATCTAGATGTGTATAAGAGACAGCTATAAAACCTCTAGAGGTACCCCACTGACACTCTCCTTCAGTGATGCTCTACTTCCTAAGGATTCCACAGCCCTCCCAAACAGCACCACCAGCTGGGGACCAAGTGTTCAGACACATGAGTCCACAGAGGACATTTCACATCCAAACCACAACTCTTACCTTGTTCNAAATTTTACAGAAAAAAATTCAACTTTTTGGCGTTCAACACAATATTAGTAATGGTTTTTAAACAGCCTTTACTATGTTGATGTTCTTTCATTTTATACATAATTCCTTGAGAGTTTTTGTCATTGAATTGCATCAAATGATTTTTATTTTCTTGAGATCATCACATGTTTTTGGCCTTGACTTTAACCAGCATATTTCTAATGCTTTTGTCCTTAAGCATGAGCTATGCTTAGAACATAGAAAGCTATACTTCATCATCTTAGGGAAATGTTNGTCTCTTCATATTTTATGGGTTAGATGGTAAATGCAGACTGATTGTTTAATTCTGTCAAATGGTCTTCAGCATCCACTGGGGTGATGGGAAAATAGCATTATATCTTGATGATTTTGGAGATAGTGTCTGATGGCAGGTATTTCCCAATTTTCAGGAAGTATCTCATTGCTTAATAGGTATAATCTTNGAAAAGTTTCAATGCCCTCTGAGCAGCAGAGTCTCCACTTATGAAGTACATGTTAACTGCATTAAAAGCAAGCAGGTGAATACACATGACTTGCTAAGGATGATGTTTGGTATGTAACAGACACTGGAGAGGTATTATGATGGGGATATCTTTTCTGTTTGCTGTGAATATGAGTTGCTATGATTGGTTGATAAATAAAATGCTGATTGGCCAGTAGCCAGGCAGGAACTATAGGTGGGATAAGCAGACAGGGAGAATGCTGGGAAGAGGAAGGCAGAGAGAGGAGATGCCAGCCGGCTGCCCAAGGAGCAACATATAATGGGACGCAGGTAAAGCCACGGAAGACGTGGCAACATATAAATTAATAGAAATGGGCTCAGTTTAAGTGTAAGAGCTAGTCAGCAATAAGCCTGAGCTAATGGCCAAGCAGTTGTAATTAATATAAGCCTCTGAGCANTTATTTTATAAGCAGCTGTGGGAANGTNGGGCCTGGCAGGACCTGGATAAAACTTTCTCCTACAGTATTAGCTATTCATATATATTCAATTATTTTTCTCATTGAGTAGGCTGGTATTATAAATTATGTTATTAGGTTTAACCCCACCATGNATTTTGCATTTTCAGAATCTATCTCATCTAGAGAATTTTTCTGTAACTTTTGTAATATTTCATTTGAATGTTTTTATTGATATCAATATTTAACTTTGACCAATGATTTCTTGAAGCTTCACCCCTACTAACTAGAGTTCATGTGTTGAATAGTACTTTGCACACTATGAGAGGAGAAAAGCAGTCAGTTATTAATATCACTNAGCTACAAACCCTGTGACCTGCAACAGAGACTTGCCTACAAGATATACTGATGTAATAGTGGTACACATATTATAGGAGACACCAACCACTTTTTGACTGAATTTAAGGTTCATTCCATGAGATGGAAGCCATGCCTGACTGCTAAAGTGTCCTCAAACCTAAGATTATTTAAGTCATGGGCGGGCCTAGGGGAAAGCTTATCACTATTATTCTGCTAAAGAAACATAGAAATAAAGTGAATCCTAATTGATATGCCCATAGAGCAAAACATCACTCAACCCTTATAAGAGAAGCTTCTTCTTGAGGTGCATGGTAATTAACAACCAGATCTACAACTGGAAAACATACAGAGAGCAAAAGACTTTAGAGTACTCAACCCTAAATACCTTTATCAACCCCATCCCTCAGGGTTCAGGGATCTATGCAGAAGAGGAGGGATGAAGATTGTAAGANCCAGAGGTGGTAGATGACTTTTCTTAGATATCTTTATTTTATGTTGTCATTATGCTTAATAAAACATANGNATTTCCTACATTCAGAAACAGTTAGAAATCCCTCATGTGACTGAATTTCCTAACANAGAGCTAAATCTGGATGATTTCTGAAGATAGATGATTTCTATCTATTCCTTAAACATAGTTGATATTTTTTTTATCTCTTCTTGAGTTGAATCTTGTATTTATTTAGGTCAATGTCCATTTTAATAAAGTTTTTGAAAAATATATGCATAATACTAAACAATACATAGAAATTTTTTATTTACCTATAAATCTATGATCATTTCCTCACAGTAATTTCTTTTTTCTTTTTCTATAATGTTTTTGTTTATGTGTTGTGTGTGTGGGCATGCCTCCATCATNCTTTTGGCTGTCAAAAGAAAAACTGTGGAAGTTGGTTCTCTCCTTCTGTCATATGGATCCCAGGGTGTAAATGAAGATATCCATGCCCTCAGACTTGGCCACAGCACCTTTCCCTCTGAGCCATTTCCCAGGCCCCTCCTCACAATAATTTCCTTCATAGCTCTNCCCTTCATTTGTTTGTACAGTTTGGTTAGCAATACAACTTTGNTAGTGACAAGTGTTTTTGTCCCACCTATCAGCTATGAATTTATTTTCCTACTATGTCCTTTTTTATTTTTGTGCTATCTAGCTCATGAATTTCTCCTTTTTCTTATTAATATTCACTTTCTTCTTTGCTCTTTAGCATCTCCAAATTCTCCAGTGCAATGCCCATTTTTATCATTGTGGTATATGTGTGTGTGTATATACTTATGTGTATATGTTCATATATGTACACACACATGTGGGGGTCAGAGGTTAATGTCCATTGTCTTACTCATTCACAATCCACTTTACTTTTTAAAATTATCTTTCCACAATGTCAGAATTNATTGAATAACAACAAAATCAGAAACTATCTAAGTTTCATTGGCTTTAGTTTGTTTGCTATCCAGCTGCTGGCAATCACAGATTCTTTTATTCCTATCTTAATAATATTAACTGACAGATCACATACTTATCCTACACACATTAATATACAGATATGTGTTTTACAGAATGTCTAAGAAAAGGTTAANGAGGCTGCAGAGAACAGGGAAGTTCTTCTGATGGAGGCAGATAGCCGGTACAAGTGTCTGAACTTTTACAACTGGCATTCTGGTTCATTACTAAGATAGATAGCCCAAAGACCTAGGGTAAAACCAAACACTACAGGTCTAAAAAAATCAATAAAACGACTCCTAATGATATTCTGCTATACTGATAGATCAGTGCCTTATTCAATCATCATCAGAGAAATTTCCTGTGGCAGCAGATGGGAACAAATGCAGANCACCACACCCAGACATGTGGAGAGAAAGTCTATTTTGGAGGTCTCCATTAAATCCTTTCCCTCAGAGCTCCGGGAATCCTATGGAAGATGAGGTAGAATGATTGTAAGAGTCAGAGAGAATGGAAGATACCAGGAGAACAAGGCACTCTGAATCAACTAAGCAAGGTGCATAGGAACCCACAGAAACTGAAGCAGCAAGTACAGGGTCTGCATCAGGTTCTCTGCTTAGCTAGAGAGCTATTTTTTTTTAGCTATTTGCTTAGTATTTTTATGAGACTCCTGACAGTGAAAACAAATGGGTCTCTGACTCTTGTTCCTGCTTTTGGGACTCTTTTTCTCCTGTTGGATTGCTGTGTCCAACTTCAATATGATAGTTTTTGCTTCATCTTATTTTATTTTATTTTGTCATGTTTGGTTGTTGTCTCTTGGAAGCCTGTTCTTTTCTAATGAGAGACAGAAAGGGAGTGGACCTGGAGGGGAGGGGAAGTGGGGAGGAACTGAGAGGAGTAGAGGGAGGGGAAACTATAATCAGCATATACTGTATGAGAAAAGATATTTTCAATGAAATCATTTTTTAAAAAAGAAATTTTCTCTTTAGTAAATTATTCTTCCCAAAGAACTGGACTAGTAAGTTATTTACTTTTGAATTTTAGTTATTTAGTCTTTGGATGCATCATGAAACAAATCAATCCCAAATTTAAAGTGGTTTGTGGGGAGGCCTGATCCCACATTTTCCCCAGGATACTCTTCAGGAGTGAGGCATAAGAGATACTAGGTAGAAAGATAGAGGGGAGANAAACATATAGAAACACAGGATAGCCTCAGGAGGGCCGAGATCAATATCTACCGGCCCCTCCTGTATTTTCTAAAGGGCCTTTTATAGGAATGCCAAGGGGTGGAGCAAAAGACCTCCCCTAGCACAGCCAAGTGCAGACCCTTCTAATCACCTGGTAACCACACACATGGTCAAGCAATCCTCTAATGTAGCCCTGCTGGGTAAAGCAAGCTCAGGTCTCGCTAGGAAATCTTTGTGGGCCTCCAAAGTGGTTAAAACAATTNCCTTGCATTTAGCCTATGCTTGTGTATTTTGGCAATTCAAAGTCTTTGTGGCTATGTAGCTCTTCTCCACAGTCAGGCTTGGCCATGTGTTGTAGGCAACTGTTGGTCAGCAAATAATTCTGCTACCAATGGTCAATATTTTGCTGGCTTAGGTGATTAGACATCTCTCACCATTCAACACGCATACCTGGAAATGGTCACATGGTAGTGATTGCAGTAGTTCTCAGAACAGCATGAGAAGGGATAAGTCACACAAACAAATTATTTTCAGGCATCTTCTTAAAACATATTGGATAATACAAATCAAATAGTCAATCCGAGAGTGACTGTAGTGAATACTGTCTACTTCTGAATGGGAAGAGCTGCAAAGTTTACATCACAAAGGGACATAGGTAAAGGGATGGCAAGGATTTTTGGTTACTCTTTTCAAATATTCAATTTTAGGGTACTTCCTACCAAGATTGTTACATACCTTGATCTTCTGTTAGCCCCATTTAGAATACCTAGTTTCTATAATTTTGGGGTACAGTTACCCACTGGCATATATCCAAGTTGCTGCCTGCCTAGACCTTCTAAAGTGTACACACTGACTAGACTNTCTGTCACTGTGTCTGACCACTTGATAGTGTATCCCATTATCTCAAAAGCCTCGACTGCATCCCTTTGGCTATTTAGGCATTCACCTTCACACAAAACATGGTAGACTCCTA
>LZPO01076209.1:0-11340 GCA_001675575.1 Neotoma lepida
AAGTTCGGATTTCTTGCTTCTTGCTCAAGGCTGTCTTCCTTCACAGACACCCACAGGACCCTGCCAACTTTGTGGCTCCCTTATTGAAGGCCCAGCAGAAAAAGATGTTTTCTGTCTGTCCAGTCATGGCACTTCTTTCATAATTTCTTTGCTATAGCTACTATAGTATTATATTGTTTTATTTAACATACATAAACCCAACCCAGTGAAAGCGCACCTCTCCCTATGCCATTTGATTAAATGATATTCTTCAACTCCTCTCCCTAACTCTAGATTTTGGCTTCCATGATCAGTTAAGTGAAAACTGGCATTTTTTACTTTGTCTTAAACTTTGTAGGTAAATAACATTAGCCTAGCATGCAGGTTTGGGGGACATACTTTAAAGTGAGACCCTTGTGTATACGTTTTGTCTTTCAGGCCTACATACCTGGCTACAGATCAGCCACCAGGAGCAACCATTTCTGCAAAAGCCAAAGCCACTCATCACCAACAGCTCAGGCCACAGAGTGTGGAAGCACCGTGTGCTGACATCTGACTTTCCACCACCATTCTCCCATGTTCTCCTCAAGACTGNTGGTTCTGACAATGCCTCTTCACTAGTGCACAGGGTAGACACAGAACTGGACTGTTTGTGTCAAGTGTTGGGAAGCATTGTAATACTTGTTCTTCTGTTGCTNTAACAGCTGGTGTAGCTTGGGTAGTGTCCTCATCTTGCTTTCACTGTTGCCTTGAAGTTCTTTACTTGAAATATAAATCCAACCTTAAAACCGACCTGAGATACAGAAGGGANCTATTCGAGAAACACTGATGTATTTCCCAGTTATTTATAATGGCTCTTTTTGAGTCATCATTTAGGGATTTAAAACATTCTTTGGAGCAGAAAATATGATGTGCTCTATGGATTCATACATCACTGGATATAGAACTGAGGAGGGAATTAAGGATGCTCCAAGGTTTTGGCCTATGCAAATGGATGGGTTGGAAATTCCAGAGCATTTGGAACCTCTAAGAAGAAAGAGAGAAAGGGTTGAAAATACAAGGCATGATTGAAGTGTGAAGTACCATGTAAACTTTCCTCTGGGTAGTAGGCTCCGGCCACAGAAAGTAATGTAACAACTTTCGTTTTAGGTAAAAATAGCTCTTGGGGCATATATGTGCTGGAACCCATGGGGTAAGGCACTATCTAGAAGGTGAGATGTCATTTATGGTAATGTTTTAACAGTCCAGGTGAGNCATAATGAGAGCCAGGAGACAATGTGGATGGCAGATGATCTTAGNATATCCTGTCTTCCAAGTGAGCTTCCTCTAAGACTGTTAGGGAAAGGTGATAACCAACATTCAGGACCAGGTGATGTCAGGTAACAGATGACTCCATCAGGCCCTGACTTATTTCAGAAGGAATACATTTCTTGCTTAGACAGTTCTAGAAACTTATCAATGACCTCCTTTAAATATATCTAATACTGTTCCAGGATGCATTTGAACTACTAGATAATGGGAAGATTCTTTGTCTAATAAGATTTTATATTTTTTCCAATAAGAATAAAATAATTGAGTGCTAGTTTTTGTTTGTTCTTGGAAAACTCACTTCTCTGTTTTTGACCCTGATCTTCTCAAGTGAGAATATTTGATCATNTTGCCCTCCACGAATGATCTAGCACCTNCCTAGAGGAACAAAAAGCTTCACTGAAATATCAGTTGGTTAATGTCCTTGTACACTATGATGATCCCATCTAGACTTCTATCCAGTAAGCATTCCCAGGCACGTGGTATATGTCAAGGCTGAACACACTTTGAAATGAACCTTTCATTTAAGAGTGATGAGGTAATAAATTGTTTTCATGTTATAATCGAGTCAGAAATATTTTGTGCTTGTGTTTAACTGAACAAAAAATAAATTCCCTAGTCATGCAGCTAACCCTTAACACTTTGTTAGCATTGTTATANAAANAAGTCAACCCAGTGATGAGTATTCTCAAGTGATGAGAACCCAGGTTTCATTTATGTATGTTGAATGAGCCCATCTTCTCTTTCCTGCTAAGACACGGTCAAAGAGTTTCCTATTTTTTTTTTTGTTATATTGAGAAGTTTCTTATTTTTTTAATTGAATCTTAGCTCATTGCAATTTTCTTTTAAATANGCATGTTTTGGAAGGGTCTTAGGATTACTGCAGACTTTGGCAAAGTGCACCATGATAACCCAAGTATTGCTGGCNTCTATTGTACAACATCATGACTAGAGTTAGTAAAACACTGTATCCATGGAAAATACAAACAATGCACATGATGTGTTCACACCCCAAAACAAAGGGTGTGTTATACAATATATGTTAACTAGCTAGATTTACTGATTACACAGTATATGTGAACTTCAAAACACAGAGTACACAGTAAATTCATAACATTTTATTTATACATTCAAAAACAAGTCCTGATTATTTTTCTTTCATTGGTACAATGAATNCAGAATGTTCCCCNAGCAGTACTGTGTTTGCNTTGAAGAACCCAAGCTGTGTTGGTATATCATTATCACCCAATAACATAATGTACATTCTAGTCACTCTTGCTATTGTTCACTATTTGGGGAAAGACAAATTTATAATGGCNTGTATCCACCACTACAGTATTTCAGAACAGTATAACTCACCTAAAATCTCCATGTTCCACCTATTATCTCTCCTTCCCTCCAGTGCCTGGAAATCTATAATGCCTTTGCTGTCTTTATGTTTTCCCTTTTCTAGAATGCCAAACAGTTAGAATCNTAGTATGTAGCTTTTTATATTGTTTTAATTATTTAAATAATATACATCTAAAGTTCTCCCATGTCAATCCATAGCTTTATGGTTTTTCCTCTCAGCACTGAATTATATTTCACTATCTGTACAAAGCACAGTTCTTCCTCCTTCTGAACCCCATCTTGGTGGTTTCTACATTTAGGTAATTATGAATAAATCTGCTATAAACATTTATGTGCAGGTTTTTCTGTGTATATAATTCTTAAGCTTATTTTGGTAAATATGAGAGTGAGTGCTGGGTTGTGTGACATGAGTATGTTAAGTAGGTACTGCCCAACTGTCCTCTTGAGTAGCTGTGCCATTTTGAATTTCATCTCAGAAAACCTCTGCTGTTGTACATTCTTACTGGCCTTTGTTAGCACTGTATGCATCTACCAGACTATCTATGCTATTTCAGTGTTTGAGTTTCATTTCCCTAGGACAGCATTGAGGTTCTCTTCCCATGTTCTTGCCATTCCTGCATCTTCTTTGGTGAAGTATCTGCTCATATCATTGAGCCAATGTATTAATTAGATTAGTTTCTTACTTGTGTCTTTTAGGAGTTCTTTGTATGTTTTAGATATGTTGTGTGGATGTCATGCATATACATGCTTATTGTAGCACTATTTCAAACAGCCAGAATATGGGAAAGTTTTAAGTATCAATGGAAAAATAAAATCTCATACATATATTTATGTATGTTCATATTTTCAAAAAGAAGAAAANTCTGCCATTGGTGATAATCTGTCTAAGCCTGGAGGATGTAGTCCCAAGCAAATTAATCCAGATGCAGAAAGACAAATGCAGTGTGACCGCACCNTAAGGAAAATCTACACACTTGATCTCCTAGAAGTTGAGACTAGAGCAGTGGCTACAACAGCTGTGTGTGGAAGAAGGGCTAAGTCAAACAAGCAGAATTTGTATTATATAAGGGAAATTAGTTAACTAGCTAGGTTTAGTGACTCCACAGTATACATGAACTTCAAAANACAGTGTACACAGTAAATTCATAACATTTTATTTATACATTCAAAAATAAGTCAATCTGATTGTTTTCCCTTCATCAGCACAATAACTTTCTACACCAATAGTATAAATTAGTGAGTTTTGCTACATTTTTGTACATACATGTTGTGGTAGTTTGAAAGAAAATGGCCCCCAAAGGGAGTGTCACTATTAGGAGGTATGGTCTTGTTTGAGGAAGTGTGTCACTGTGGGGGCGGGCTTTGAGGGCTCTTTTGTTCAAGCTTCCCTCACTGTGACTGTCAGTTGACTTCTTGTTGCCTGCAAGATATAACTCTCAGNTCCAGCACCACATCTGCCTGCATGCTGGCCTTGCTCCCCATCATGATGATAGTGGACTGAACCTCTGAAACTGTAAGGGAGCCACCGCAGTTGAGTGTTTTCTTTGTAAAAGTTGCTGTGATCATGGTGTCTCTTCACAGCAATCAAAACCCAAACTAAGACACAGTTATGCATTGATCAGATCTACCACTTTTTATGTCTTCTCCTGTTTCCTCACACCCTTCCTGGTCCTCAAAAGCCCTTCTTCTATGCTCACTTCATTTTTTTAAGTTATTGCATAGAAGAGGAATTTAAGTTTACCTTATCTCACTTAACATGATAATTACATTCTCTATATTTCCTCACAAAGATGACATGATCATATTCTTTATGGAGGAATACAATTCCGTTGTGGCATATAGCTCCAAAGTCTCAGGCCTTCGCTCTATTTATAGTTTTTTGTGTTTCGTTTTTTTTTTTAATATGGTGGGAAACCAGAGTTCAGTTCTCCCATTTGGGGCAATTTTCTTAAGAATCAGTAAGCAAAGAATGAGATGGCTCTTTCTCGATCCTCTATTGGGTTTGCTCTATGTGTGGGGATTTTATGCCAATACCATGGGAGTTTGTTGTTATGGTCTTACATGTGTTNTTATATCAGGTATCATGATGGCTCTAGCACTGTTTTTTCTGCTTGGGGTTGTGTTTGCCACTAGAGGTCCTTGGTGCTTCTAAATGAATTTAAAGAGTTTTTCTATTTGTGTGAAGAATGTCACTGGTATTTTATGGGTACTGCATTGAATTTATACATCTATTTAAAAGTGTAGGCTTTAAGCAACATTAATTCTGCTGACCAATGACCATGGGAGATCTTCCCACTTCTCAGTGCCTTTCTGCTTCTTTCATCACTATTTTGTAATTTTTTTTTTTTTGCAAAGGCTTTTCACATCCTCAGCTGGGTTTTTTCTGAGTGTTTCTTTCTTAGCTATTGTGAATGGAATTATTTTTCTGGTTTCTCTTTTTTGTCAGTAAATTCCTTATTTGTGTACAGAAAGTCTATTGATTTTTTATGTATTGGTTTTATATCCTGCTACTCTACTGAATTTGTTTAACATTTTAAAAGTCTTCAGTGGTGTCTTAGGGATTTTCTGTGTAGCAATTAATATCTTTGGCAAACAGGAGTAATTTGATCTCTTCCTTTCCAATCTGCATCACTCTTTCTTTCTTTTACCTAATTGTAATACCTACATTTCTAGTAGGACATTGAATGTGAATAGCAGAAATGCTCTTGACCTCAGGGAAAATGTTTTCAGTTTTACCCCCACTCGATTTGATGTTGGCTGTATGTTTGTCACACATGACCTTTATTATGTTATTATNTTTAAGCATGACCCTTCTCTACCTTTTTTCTTCAGGACTTTGATCAAGAGGAGATCCCAGATTTTTTCCAAGTCCTTTCCCTCATCTATTAAGAAGATTGTGTGACTATATCCTTCGACTTGACTTTGTGCTATGTTGTGTTTGTTGGTTTGTATCTGTTGAAGCATGTTTGCATGTCTNANATGAAGCCAACTTGATCATTCCATATGAGTTTTTGTNTATTGTTGAATCTGGCATGAAATTCCTTGAAGATTTTTGCATCTATGTGCTTCAAGTATATGGGCCTGTAGTTTTCTCTGGGTTCTTACCAAGTATTGGTATCAGGGTGATTCTGTCTTCATTAAATGAGCTTTAACAAGTCCCTTCCCTTTTGATTTTATGAATGGGTTTGAGAAGCATTAGTGTTGGTTCCTCTTTATCGGTCTGACAAAATTCAGCAATGAGCCCACCAGGTACTGGGCTCTGCTTTGGTTGGCTTGTCTGTTTGTTGGAAGATTCTTTTATCGTTGTTTCAACGTCTTTACCTGTTGCTGATCTACTTTAGGGTTTTATATTTTTGGTTTGTTGTTGGTAAGTTATGTGTACCTAGAAACCTTCCATTTCTCCAAATATTTTTCCAACTTATTAGCATAAGGATTTTTAGAATGTTCACTAATGATTCTTTGAGTTTTAGTTATATGTCTATTGTAGTGTTTTCTTTTGATGGTCATTTTTAAGAACAGAATTTTCTTTCATTCATTATGTATAACTTTCAATTTGTCTATAGTTCACTTGTTTCTGTCTTGAGCTTTATTATTTTTTAACTTCTGCAAATTTTGCATCTTGTTTGATCTTATTATTAATTCTTATTGAGATTCTCCAAGGAATCCAATGCCATTGCCTTCTTCTGGCCTCCATGGGCACCTACACTCATGTAACACACACAATACACTCAATCTTCATATTCTCTGTGTGTGTGCATGCGTGTGTGTGTGTGTGTGTGTGTGTGTGTGTGGTGTATACACATGTATGTACAGGTTGTGTATTCCCATGTGTGTATGCATGAGGAGGCCAGAGGAGGATGTTGGATATCTTTCTCTATGGTTCTCTATCTTATTTCTTGAACCTGAACCTCTCATTGAACCTAAAGATCGCTGTTTCCGTGTCAGCTAAGCTGGCTAGCCAGCAAGCTCCCAGACTCCACCTGTCTCCACCACCAATGCTGGGNTTACAGGCATGCATGACTATGTCTGGTTTTTAAGTGGGTACTAGGGATTCAAGCTCAGGTCCTTACACCTGCATAGCACATAAGCCATCTCTCAACCCATTAGAAACCCATATAGTTTCTATATTATATTACATCAAAAACCTATATTTATATATACTACTACATAGAAAACAACTGAGGACTTAAAATCATATTAATGTTATTTCACGATGCCCTGGGCTCCAGCAGGTGGTTTTGCTTGGTGGGTTTTGTGCAGATGTAGTCAGAGGTAGGCTGGGGCTGCAGATTTGAAAAACTCACCTGTGCTGGAGATCCAAGAGGACTCTGCCATATAGCTGGCAGTGGATGCTACTGTCAGCCAGGAGCTCAGCTCTGGATGTCAACTGTCTCCTTAAGGCCTGGACTCTCATTGCTTTGTATCTGTGTTCCTAGAAAAATGTCAATGAACTCTCCAAGAGGCCCATATGGAAGCAACAAATTCTTATGACCTGACATCAGAAGTACCAGAATAACACTCTTGCTGTGTCTATTGGTTGGACAAATTACGAAGGTCAACTCTGATTCAAACTCAGACACAGCTTCCTCTCAATGATAACAGAGCAGGAGATTCTGTGAGCAAATTTAATAGATGACATTTCATTGGTTTTACCAGTCCGTGGTTAGAAGAATATTGCTCTATCTGGTGAGGTAATGTCTCTTTAAGTCCTATCATTTCTTAGATCTGTGAATTAACTAGATCTCATGCCAGGCAGTGAAAGCTACTTCTGTGTTTCCATTTGGAAATAGGCAGAGGGAAAAACAAGATACAAAGCAAGAAGTGTGGCAGTACTCTATGTCTGACATTTATAGTCAGGTTCCTGCCTAGAAGGACATCACAGTTTCTATGGACAGCTCCTGCTGCTTTGTTTGAGTCTAGGTGACCTTANGGGGAATGATTTACTAAAGGGCAATGTGGAGTATGATAGGACATGTGTGAAAGTCAACAGGGTCCAATATTGGCCAGTGTTCTTTGTGGGACACAGAGAAAGCTATAGATCCTCAAAGAGGCCGAGCCTGGAAAAGCCATTAAGAATTACACAGATTCATTAATGTTGTTCCCAGACTTCGGTGCCTAAGGAAACAACATGCTGAGGAAAATATTATCACCTATAAGCTACTGCAAAGAAACATATTTTATAGTCGTGTGGCAGAACATAAATGTCTGTTATTGTCTTCATTTTCAGAGACTGTCCATTGAAACTCCAGGAGCACTTGGCTATAAATGAGATTTACATTTCATTCTTCCCTTGGTTTGTCAATACAAGCCTGGACAGAAGGCAACAGGATTATTAAGAAAGACAAAATAGGGGCCTGAGGGATGTCTCAGTTGCTAAATTGCCTGCTGTGCAAGCATGAGAACCTAAGTTCAAGCCCCAGCATTCCTGTAAAAGACGGGTGTGGCAACCCACACCTGTAATCCTAATGCTGGGGAGATAAAGACAGGTGGATCCCTAGAGGTCACTTCTCAGCCAGTCTAGACAATTGGTGAGCTCCAGGTTCAAAGGTATACACTATCTCAAAAAATAAAGATGAGTTCAGTGAGGTGGCTCAGTGGGAAAAGGCACTTGCNACCAAGCCTGATGACCTGAGTCCAATCCCTAGAATANACATGTTGGAAGAAGAGAACTGACCCCCACAAGTTGTTCTTTGACCTCCATGTACCTGCTATGGTACGTATATGTATGCACATATGTACACACACACACACACACGTGCGCGCCATAAAAATATAAAGGTGGTGAAGCAATTGAGGAAGACATTTGACATTGACCTTTAGTCTCTACACACGTGTACACCACAAGAACACACACACACACATTCACATACATGAACCCATACATATACAATTAAAAGACAAAGGAAAGGACTGGCTGACAAGGTGGGACTCTGTATGCCAGGGCTGTGTTTAGATGAATCATTTGGAGAACTGACAGCAGACTGTGGTGAGCATCTCTGAGAAGGACTTAGTCAATCCAAACAGTACCTGTATGGTTAACTGCANCACAATCATATCTCCCAAGGGCAAGAGAAGAAGAAAAAAATTCTCATTCTAGAATTGTATTCTATTGAGTGTTATAATGCGCTCCTAAATGGACAGTCAGACTTCTAAGTGACCATGTAATCCCCATTCCTGCATGACAGGAAGAAGCAGGAATAAATATGCCAAAGCTGTTCTAATTCATGGTTGCATGGCTACCAAGCAGATGAGTAGATGAACACGAAATTGCTCTTTATAAACATCGAGAACCCCCATCCATCTGAACTGGATCCATCTGGCTATAGAACTCAGTCCAGCTCTACCCNAGAGAGAGGGTAGATAAGAAGGAGCTGCTAGATCTGTATGTCTAATTAATATAGCATGAAAAAATAGCTCCTTGTCACATGAACTTAGGATTATGAAGTCTTGTATATGAACTTCAAATGCCGNAGATCTATGTATAATGTATTTAAATGGCCTGTTTAATAATTCCATCATGACTTGCTGACAGCTACTTCACATCTATCTATGAAATGGGCAATTATATGATTACATTCTGGGGTTTTTTAAATGAACTAAAACAGTGTTTGTAAAACTGGCTATATAGTGTCTGTCACACCACAGATGTCCAATAATTATAAAAATAGATTTAATAGTTTTATTGTGATCATTGTCTTATAGCAACTTGCTTTTCCTAGGAAAGAAATCCTGCTTTTCTTTTGCCCTCTCTGTCTCCCTGGTGTCATCAATTCTATGCTCTTCATTGCTATTTATTTTTTATTCAGTAAAAATTCATTGCTCTCCATGGCTGTACTGTTGAGTTGTAGTCCAAAGAAGAAAGGTGATGTCAAAGGCACCAAAGCATCTCTCTGAACAAGGCCACCTTCTCATCCTGCCCTCCTCCCATCTATCAGAAGTTGTTATGGTCTCAAAAGTTGTTGGATCTTTTTTTTTCAATAATTATATCNTACTTATTTAAATAAGGAAAACAGTGTGTCCTCTGAGAATTTAAGGTAACTTAGAGGTCAAGAAACTCATTCTCCCCCCAGCTCCCTCTTGTCCATCACCTGCTTGCTCTCAGCCATCGGGCGCTGACCCCCTGGGTTCCACAGAGAATTCCCTCCTACAGTACTCAGAAGGGAGCTGTCTTAATGTCCCCCACCTTGGCCATTTCCTCCATACATANTTCCCAAACTGTTGCGGAAGTCTTTTTAAAGCTGAGTGCAAAACTCACTCCATTCCAGCAGCCTTCTTTCTCATTTCTGGAGTATGACAGAGGTAAAGGGGGCCTTCCAAATCCTTGCAAGCATTTGTTTCTGTCTTCCATTAGGCTAACCCAAGCAGTAGCATGTTCCAATCCCTCCCCTCACACATGAAACAATTCCTCGGCATTTTATAGCCCTATTGCCCCTCCCTTAATTGTANATTTAATTACAATAGGTATTTTTATANATGTGAGGAGAGGGGAGAGGAGAGGGGAGCAAGGCAGANGAGAGGAGTGAAAATCTGGGAGGAAGGGCCTCCAGAAAAGACACTGATGAACAATTATTGGTGCTGGATTCTCCCTGGCATGAAACACAGTTGGGCCATAAATCTGCTGGCCTTTGCCATTCATTTCTTCTCCTCTACTCTCGGTTCCAAACCACACCACCGGTGTTAGTCAGCTTAAGCTGCTGTGACAAAGCACCATAAACTGGGTTACTTAGACACATNTATTTCTCATAGTTTGGGAAGCTGGAAAGTCCCAAATCAAGAGTCTATTGGGTTCAGTATCTCTTTTAGGTTTACTGATGGACCGTGAGAGGGAACAATCTACTTCCTCTCCTGGGTCTCTCTTTATAAGGCCACTTATGCCACCATGGGGATTCCAACATTATAAGCTAATTCTCTCTCAAAGGTCCTATTTCCAAATACTATCACACTGGCAATTGTGAGTGCAACCTGTGATTGGGGTGGATGGATACAAACCTTGACACTGTCATACTGTCATCCTGTCTTCCTCTCATCGTCTGCTGCTCCTTCTCAAGGAACCCTGTTCCAGCTACACTGAACTTGGAAACTCCTGTGTTGTGGGATATTATTTTAAGATGTGTTACATTTGTTTATGCTGAGGAACATTTGTTTTAATGATGCAAAGATGTGTTGAATTCTCTTATGTTATATTTGTTTAACTCTGTAAAGCTATCTTACTTTCCTGTTTAAAATACCTGATTGGTCTAATACAGAGCTGACTGGCCAATAGCCAGGCAGGAGAAAGGATAGGAGGGGTTGTCGGGCAGAGAGAATAAATAGGAGGATAAATCTGGGAGGAAAAGATCAAGGAAGGAGGAACAAGAAAAGGAGAAGGGGAGGAGGACATCAGAGACCAGCCACCCAGCTACACAGCAAGCCATGGAGTAAGAAGTAAAGAAAGGGATAAAAGCCCAGAGGCAAAAGGTAGATGGAATAATTTAGGAAAAGCTAGCTAGAAACAAGCCAAGCTAAGGCCGGGCATTTATAATTAAGAATAAGACTCNATGTGTGATTTATTTGGGAGCTGGGTGGCAGACCCCCAAAGAATTAGAGCAAAGAGTAAAAATAACCAATAATACTCCTGTGTTTTTAGGATTTTGCACAAGGTTTTCTTTTTTGTGAGTCATCATATACTGTGTCCTTGGCTGACAGCGCATGGCTTTTGGAGCT
>LZPO01076209.1:36002-49594 GCA_001675575.1 Neotoma lepida
CCCATTACCATCACAATATCTGGCACCCAGATTTTATTCCTCTGCTTTTTAACATTATTTTAATGTAAAGAGTATTATAACACCGTTTTAAAACCCATGGCGGCACACCAGATGAAAGCGATAATNCTCACTCAATTTTACATGTGAGAAACAGAGTCAGAGAGATTAAGAAAATGACCGAGACAGATTTTAAAAAAGTATTCATAAGCCACAATATGTCAACGGGAAAATGCAAAATAGGCTTGGGCTGCCCAGCTGCAGCTGTGCTTGGCGCCTCCTGATGGAGCAGAAGCCTGGTAATTAAAGCTTCTGCCTTCTACAGATGTTTTTCTTCACTTCTCTGCCCTGCGTTCCCTCCACGCTAATTAATTCAGTATTAATTTGCAATTAATGATTGAAAAATGGAAAGCTTTTTCATCTCCTTCAGGCCAGAAACCAATTCTTCCTTTGTCTGTTTCTCAGCATTTTTCTTGCTCATTTCCATGCAGTGTGCAAGGAAAACACACGAGGTCCTGGATTGGACGGTGTGAGATGCATTTTGAATACACGAGTTCGGAGTGTTTGGTGGAGGGTGATATAGTTGGAAAAGTCTAAGAGGGAAATGGGACTCTCAGATTTATGTGGCTGCAAAACAAAATCTCTGTTTCAAGGGTGTGGTGGACAGCATAATACCTAACCACCGCCATTTTACATGGCACGGGGAGATTGAGGGAACAGATGAAATTAAAAGTGCTCATCGGGTGACCTTACTGTAACAAGGTGATCCTGGGTTATTGGGTGGGTCCACTGTGACTATAAGGGCACTTAAAATTGGAATCAGGAGGGGGAAGCTAGTTTCATAATGACACAGGGAGATAAACTGGAACATTGCTGTCCTGGGAGAAGGCAGCAGGTAAAGCATTGTAAGCACCCAGAGTGGGGAAGAGGGAGGAAACAAATTCACTCTGACAGTTCTCAGAAGGTATGCAGCCCCACTGAGACACCAGCTCAGGCTTTTCACCTCCAGAGCTATTGAATTAAGACACCGAGATTGTGGCAATTTATCCCAGGGACCACAGACACAAATACTGTGAGACACCTACTCTTATTCNATAAGCATCTCCAGGAATTATAGCTCTTTTTAAGACCTTATTTTAGAAAATGTGCTGTTCTGCCAGGATGAAAAGCCCACATTAGACCGCCAGCCAATACCCATGATAGACAGGATAACGGCTTTCCATAAAGCATCTTCTATACTCATAGTTTCTACCAGCCATTCTGAATCATGAAGAATAATGCGCTTACTTTTATATGGTGGCCTGGTAGGGCTGGTGTGAAAATAGAGAGTGGTCTTCTTTTCTTGTTTTGTTTATTATTTTTTATATATGTGTATACATGAGTATGTGGGTGTATATGCATGTGAGTATATGTAGTGAGTGTGTGTGTCTGTGAATTTGTATGTCTGTGCTGGGTGTGAATGTGTGCAGTGAGTGTGTGTGTATGTATGTGTATCAGCGAGTGTGTGTGTCTGTGAGTATGTGTGTATGGGTATTTCTGTGGGTATGTGTATGTCTTGTGTATATATGAGGGTCTGTGTCTGTGAGGGTGTGTGTATGTATGTGTGTGAATGTGTGTCTGTGAGTGTGTGTATAAGTATGTGTATGTGAATGTGTGTATATGTGAGTGTATATGTATATATGTGTATATGTGTGAGTATATGTGTGAATGTGAGTGTGCATGTGTGTATGTGTATTTCTGTGTGTGTATGCTGTGTGTATAAGTGAGTATCTGTCTGTGAATGTGTATGTATATGTGCCTGCCTGTGAGTGTGTCTATGTGTATTTTGTGTGTATGTGTATGTCTGTGTATATGAGTGTTTTTGAGTGTGTGTGTGTGTGTGTATGAATATCTGTGTCTGTGAGTTGTATGTGTTCTCTATGAAAATCTAAGAGGAGGCTTTTTCATGAGACTTAATACCCATGCATCCCTATAAGCTACATTATGGTGGTACAGTGTATGTATACAATGTGTAATAATCAAATTAATTTCAGCCACTTATTACCCTACTATTCTTTTGCTGCCTGTGCTTTGGGAATATTAACCTTAAAAGCAAAACACTGGGCCTGAGGAGACAGACTAGCAGGTAAATCACTTACCATGCAAGCCTGATGACCCATGTAAAAAGGTGGATGCAGCGGCGTGTATCTGTATTCTCAGCATTCCTACAGGGAGATGGAGGTGGAGCTCAAAGCTCACTGGTGTACAGAGGGCAACAGCAGAACAACTCAGGGGATCACGGTGAGGAAGCTGGGGGAGTGGGAGATATATATAATCAACATATGCTATATACACATATTAAATGTTCAAAAATAAAAATAATATCTCAGATCCCTCCTTTCTCAGGAAGCACCCAGAGCAGGCTGCTTAGGTAGCAAGTGGGGCCACCTTGAGAAGTGATTCATGAGGGAACTTGGGTCAGGAAGAAGCTCCTAATGAGTGCTGTCAGGCCTAATGAGTGCTGTCAGGAGCCACAAGGAGAAGATGGGATATGATTTGGGGAGCCACACACAGCAAACAAGGATGATGTAAAATCCAAGTACATTCCCTTCCCCAAGGCTGGGGAACCTGGCAACACTTACCTATCAGGACTTTCCAGTTGCTCTAACCCATGATAGCTATGAGTATCTCATTTTTCCCTATGAGGGTGGAGATGTTAACTGCAGGTTAACATCTGTTTCTGTTCCACTACTGTATCTTGAGTGTGGGAGGGGAAACACTTACTTTTTAGTTTAAATATTTCTAGAACCCAGAACAAGAAGAAATGCATCTGGAGGTGACATAGATCCCAAGACACCCTTATCTACCCTGATGCCATCAGGGAATCAGACTTTGGGGGATCTTGGGATAAACGCAGTGTGTGAGAAAGACATGTGAGGAGGATGGAGAATAGACTGGTACATTGGATTGCTGGTTCCAGTTCCATATTCTTCTGTTTTAGAATTACGCTTAACACAATCTTGTCATTCTTCTCACTGCAAGGAGGCAATGCTTCACCACCTCCAAGCTTTAGGCTGGCCATGTCACTGGCTTTGGCCGATGTGAGGGTAGACCCTGGCAGATGCTTGCAATGTTTTGTGGGGCTACGNGTGCCTTCCAGTGTGCCAGGAAAGGGACTTACCCTNATGGCAAATGACCTTTCAACTTAGGCTGAAAAATGAACACAGTTCTCAACTTACAGTGTTTCAAATTTAGACTAATTTTTACTCTAGATGGTGTGAAAGCAGTAAGCATTCAGTAGAAACTGTACTTTGAATTTTGGCCTTTTCCTGGGTCAGCACTACGCAGTGAGATACTTTCTGGAGCGTCTAGATTGTAGGAGCCAGCTGTAACTGGCTCCCAGTCACTCAGCCATGACAGTAAACATCACCACTGCCCAGTGTACTGTCATTAAGCTATCATGCTGGGTGTTTTAGATGAATTTTCAACTTACAATAGGTTTACTAGGACATACCTCATCTTCAGTGAAGGAATATCTATCTATACATTGTATCTGAGTCCAGATCTGCAACCAANGGCCACTTACCTGAAACCAAACGCACAGCCACACACACTAACCTGCAAGCATTTGCATAAGAAGTAAACATGGTTTGTATTTTAATCTATGCCACCTAGATTCCATGTATATTTATTTTGTGATGTGTCCAAATCTCTCTACTCCAAGTCTCTGCTCCATTTCATTGTCCAAATTTCACATCCTCCTAATTCATTTCTATGCTGAATCTTCCCATCCGACAATGCATGTCAAAATTATGAATTCCTGCATGCAATAGCAAATTTGAAAAGAATTTTAAACACTATGTGTATTTTTAAAAGAATATACTTACTATTATCTATNTGTTCACATTCTATTTACATATTCATATATAATATACATTTATATTCTGTTTATTCCATTTCTGTCATCCAAACATGATTTTTGCAACACTGAGTTAGTTATTTTTATATTGTGCCATTGAAAAAGCAAACATACAAGCCCCATAAGCAATTTTATACGTTTCCAAATTCCCCTGCCTCTGCCCACACACCTTCCGATGCAGCCCTGAATCCTTTCGCCCACATCAGTAAAGACAAAGGTTACGCTTGCAATCACTAATGTCTGAAAGTTCTCTCCACTCCAGCTCCAGTTAACCAAAATGTCAAGATATTTACTCATAATTCCTGAGGTTTTTTTCAGTCTAGACTGAGGGTAAGGTATGTGTGGGGTCATTTAGCTAGTAAAGTGCAATCTAAAATGACAATAGTAAAAGAGAAATAATAAGAATGATAATAAGAAAATAATAATAAAAGCTTTAGTGAAAAAACAATCTGATGATGAAGCAGGGTAGAAATGCTAATGTACTGAAAGGGATTACCATGTGACTTGGAAATTCAGCCTCCATATTTAGATTCAAGGGGCTACCCTGGTCTGAACCCGTGACTATAGAGCTAATTTGCCTTNAGTATGTGTATGTGAATGTGTGTATATGTGAGTGTATATGTATATATGTGTATATGTGTGAGTATATGTGTGAATGTGAGTGTGCATGTGTGTATGTGTATTTCTGTGTGTGTATGCTGTGTGTATAAGTGAGTATCTGTCTGTGAATGTGTATGTATATGTGCCTGCCTGTGAGTGTGTCTATGTGTATTTTGTGTGTATGTGTATGTCTGTGTATATGAGTGTTTTTGAGTGTGTGTGTGTGTGTGTATGAATATCTGTGTCTGTGAGTTGTATGTGTTCTCTATGAAAATCTAAGAGGAGGCTTTTTCATGAGACTTAATACCCATGCATCCCTATAAGCTACATTATGGTGGTACAGTGTATGTATACAATGTGTAATAATCAAATTAATTTCAGCCACTTATTACCCTACTATTCTTTTGCTGCCTGTGCTTTGGGAATATTAACCTTAAAAGCAAAACACTGGGCCTGAGGAGACAGACTAGCAGGTAAATCACTTACCATGCAAGCCTGATGACCCATGTAAAAAGGTGGATGCAGCGGCGTGTATCTGTATTCTCAGCATTCCTACAGGGAGATGGAGGTGGAGCTCAAAGCTCACTGGTGTACAGAGGGCAACAGCAGAACAACTCAGGGGATCACGGTGAGGAAGCTGGGGGAGTGGGAGATATATATAATCAACATATGCTATATACACATATTAAATGTTCAAAAATAAAAATAATATCTCAGATCCCTCCTTTCTCAGGAAGCACCCAGAGCAGGCTGCTTAGGTAGCAAGTGGGGCCACCTTGAGAAGTGATTCATGAGGGAACTTGGGTCAGGAAGAAGCTCCTAATGAGTGCTGTCAGGCCTAATGAGTGCTGTCAGGAGCCACAAGGAGAAGATGGGATATGATTTGGGGAGCCACACACAGCAAACAAGGATGATGTAAAATCCAAGTACATTCCCTTCCCCAAGGCTGGGGAACCTGGCAACACTTACCTATCAGGACTTTCCAGTTGCTCTAACCCATGATAGCTATGAGTATCTCATTTTTCCCTATGAGGGTGGAGATGTTAACTGCAGGTTAACATCTGTTTCTGTTCCACTACTGTATCTTGAGTGTGGGAGGGGAAACACTTACTTTTTAGTTTAAATATTTCTAGAACCCAGAACAAGAAGAAATGCATCTGGAGGTGACATAGATCCCAAGACACCCTTATCTACCCTGATGCCATCAGGGAATCAGACTTTGGGGGATCTTGGGATAAACGCAGTGTGTGAGAAAGACATGTGAGGAGGATGGAGAATAGACTGGTACATTGGATTGCTGGTTCCAGTTCCATATTCTTCTGTTTTAGAATTACGCTTAACACAATCTTGTCATTCTTCTCACTGCAAGGAGGCAATGCTTCACCACCTCCAAGCTTTAGGCTGGCCATGTCACTGGCTTTGGCCGATGTGAGGGTAGACCCTGGCAGATGCTTGCAATGTTTTGTGGGGCTACGNGTGCCTTCCAGTGTGCCAGGAAAGGGACTTACCCTNATGGCAAATGACCTTTCAACTTAGGCTGAAAAATGAACACAGTTCTCAACTTACAGTGTTTCAAATTTAGACTAATTTTTACTCTAGATGGTGTGAAAGCAGTAAGCATTCAGTAGAAACTGTACTTTGAATTTTGGCCTTTTCCTGGGTCAGCACTACGCAGTGAGATACTTTCTGGAGCGTCTAGATTGTAGGAGCCAGCTGTAACTGGCTCCCAGTCACTCAGCCATGACAGTAAACATCACCACTGCCCAGTGTACTGTCATTAAGCTATCATGCTGGGTGTTTTAGATGAATTTTCAACTTACAATAGGTTTACTAGGACATACCTCATCTTCAGTGAAGGAATATCTATCTATACATTGTATCTGAGTCCAGATCTGCAACCAANGGCCACTTACCTGAAACCAAACGCACAGCCACACACACTAACCTGCAAGCATTTGCATAAGAAGTAAACATGGTTTGTATTTTAATCTATGCCACCTAGATTCCATGTATATTTATTTTGTGATGTGTCCAAATCTCTCTACTCCAAGTCTCTGCTCCATTTCATTGTCCAAATTTCACATCCTCCTAATTCATTTCTATGCTGAATCTTCCCATCCGACAATGCATGTCAAAATTATGAATTCCTGCATGCAATAGCAAATTTGAAAAGAATTTTAAACACTATGTGTATTTTTAAAAGAATATACTTACTATTATCTATNTGTTCACATTCTATTTACATATTCATATATAATATACATTTATATTCTGTTTATTCCATTTCTGTCATCCAAACATGATTTTTGCAACACTGAGTTAGTTATTTTTATATTGTGCCATTGAAAAAGCAAACATACAAGCCCCATAAGCAATTTTATACGTTTCCAAATTCCCCTGCCTCTGCCCACACACCTTCCGATGCAGCCCTGAATCCTTTCGCCCACATCAGTAAAGACAAAGGTTACGCTTGCAATCACTAATGTCTGAAAGTTCTCTCCACTCCAGCTCCAGTTAACCAAAATGTCAAGATATTTACTCATAATTCCTGAGGTTTTTTTCAGTCTAGACTGAGGGTAAGGTATGTGTGGGGTCATTTAGCTAGTAAAGTGCAATCTAAAATGACAATAGTAAAAGAGAAATAATAAGAATGATAATAAGAAAATAATAATAAAAGCTTTAGTGAAAAAACAATCTGATGATGAAGCAGGGTAGAAATGCTAATGTACTGAAAGGGATTACCATGTGACTTGGAAATTCAGCCTCCATATTTAGATTCAAGGGGCTACCCTGGTCTGAACCCGTGACTATAGAGCTAATTTGCCTTCGAGAAATGTATATGCCACTTCTTTAATGCCAGGCAAGTTTCCTCAGGGCCCTTCCTCACCTCATCCACCTCCCACCACTCCCCAGGGGCTTAGGGAATTCAAGCCAGTTACGAGCATGTGGAAGAATAAGGACAAGAGTCCTCTTCGTCAAGCACCGGCTGATGGATATTCACCCCTGCAGCTCCTCTTCGGCAAGCACCGGCTGATGGATATTCACCCCTGCAGCTCCTCTTCGGCAAGCACCGGCTGATATTCACCCCTGTAGCTCGTCTCCTGAGTGTCTTAGCAATGCATTGCATTGCCTTTAAATCTGTTAACAGTTTGGTCGTTCTCTGTCCACAGTGAGAAAGAACCCATCTCCCAAAGAGATACAGAGCATGGGTGAAGGAAGAATTCCCTTCCTTCTAAGATTCAGCAAGATGCACACTCAACAGCCACATCGGACAGGCTTTGAATCACTGTGTTTTCAAAACATTAGTTATTCTGACAACAGAGTTCCATGAAACTAGCTTTTATTCCTTGCAGAAAAGTCAAATAGAGATTTCTCAAAAATCATTTTCTGATACCGGGAAGTAAATAACTATTGCCTTGTTTTATGCATATTAGAGATTTCTGGGAAGATGCCTAAATATTTTGATTAATTTGAAAGTAGATGAACTGATATGTAGGTATTTACCACATCAAAGTGCTCTTCTGATTGAATCAGTTTCAAAAATGCAACAGAAAAGGTAGGATATTCATCTTAANTAGCAATTTGGAAATGGTGCCTTAGTATTTGGAGGCTTTCAGGCCCAGATTTAAATACCAAAGTGATCAATTTGGTGGGTGTGAGGGAAGGGCCTCACTCTGGATTTAATAGTCATGCCAAATGTAAAAGCATCTGCTCTAGCTCTTGGGCACGTAATTGCAACAGATAAGGCCAGCACATATCTGAATGGCAGTCCATGTTCTTTGGCCCATACAGTCTCATTTCATCTTCAAAGCATACGTCTGGGAGATAGATATCATTAGCGTTAATTACTGGTGTTGCTGAGGATGAGGCGTCCTTTGCAGCTGCTTATCAAGGCCTAAGAATAACTCATCCTTCTTGAGCTCAGCCATATCTTTTCGGGTCAGAATTTCTGCAAATCGAACTGGAGCTATTTTTAGGTGTGATTCAAAAAGGCAGCTGTAATTCAAGAGTCACTGGGTGTGTCAGCTGACAGATCTAGTTCATATCCTTCATCTCCCAACTCCTAGCGCAGTGGCACAGAGGTATTTGGGATATTGTTGTGCTTTGAATGTCAGATGTGATCCAACAANCCCAGAAGTAAAGGCCTNNTTCCCAGTGTGGTCTGCTGAGAGACGTTTAAGAGGTTGGACTTAGCAGGAAGTCTTTAGGTTATTGTGCTCCTGAACAGGATAGTGAGACCCTAGTCCTCTCTCTTCTTTCTCTTTCACTCTTTAGCCATGAGGTAAACAACCTTATATTGCAGTGACATACTGCTGCCATGATGTGATGCCTCATTACAGACCAAAGAAGCAGTGGCCAACNGATCTTGGACAGAAGCCTCTGAAACTGTGAGCTGAGATAACCTCTTTTTTTTTNAAGTTGGTTTCTCAGGTGATTTGTTTACAGTAGTGGGAGGCTGCCTGCCACAGCCATGCTATGCTGGACATTTTGCACATACTAAATCTGTCCAATGTGATTGCACAGNCCTTGAGTTTTATCATATTTGAAACCTTAGTGCAANGCTTTGAACAACCAACATCAACAAAGGTTCACTCATAATGAGTTTATGAAATTTCAGGCCACTGTGGTAATTTGTAATCCTGACCTAAAGACAGGAGAATGGCTCTCTAAGGATGCATGGTCCTGTTGAGCCACTAACAGAAAAGAAGTTGGAAATGACGAATAGTTAGGCCTAGCCTGAGAGAAGTGAAAATCCATCTTAAGTGGCTAAAAGTTTCAAGAGCCAAGGCACAGTCATACTTGTCAGATGATGACAGTTTTCNGTTTGGGTCGCTATTATTTCTTAAGAATCTTTCCAAGTACCCTGAGAGCCAGAAGACCAGAGTCTTTCCCCTCNTTTTCTGACCAACTGCTACTATCTCTCTGGAAAGAGTCCNCCTAGCTCAGTTCATCTTTGTAGCACAAACANGGTCTTGCCTAGCAATGACAGAATTACAGAATTTATAACTAACTGTAAGAGAAACCTTAGTGCACATTTCCAAGCCCAAACCTAATTTTCAAATGTTATTGCTCAAGAATAAAGGACTTTATTTATGGGGTTGTGGTCAGGTAGTTATTTCAGAACATCCTCTCCTGGTCTTTCCCCANTTAGAGGTATATAAACAATCCTTAGCTCATTGTCTCACCAAGGAAATACAGCTGGGCAGAAAGCAGAAATTGTCAGCAACCACTTTTTGGGTCTGTGTTTTAAAATGGGGAACTTAGAGCTGGAGGATGCCATAAAGCCATAATGTGTAGGAGGTGTATGGGTTAAGAAGTATTCATTTCTTCTACTCCATGCCTAGAATAGAATTCTATAGGTCAGATGGAAGGAGTTTGAAGAGGAGGCAAGAAGAACTTACCCAATGATGGGCCCAAGAAACCCAGCTTCCTTCTTTCTGGGAAGATCCCCGAAGAAGAGGTGGCTTCATCATGAATCTAGGCACATTAGTCAANTGCCTTTTAAAGATTACTCTCTGAGAACAGAGCCAGAAGATATATTGAGCTCACACTCCTAACAGACCCAAAGTGTTTTGGGTAGCTAAAGCAGAATGGAATTCNCAATGACCAGAAGGCTCCCACTCCCTCCAGCTCACTNACCAAGGCACTATGTGAGTCCTTCCAGGTCCTCTGTCTCAGCCCAAGGGCAGGAAGATCCAAAGTGACCTGAGATTATTAACCTTAGCTCACTGGTACCAGTAAAACATCCAGTTGAGTTAAAGGAAATAAGGCAGCTAATTTCCTAGCTCAATAGTCTATGGACTTGAGATTCGAAGATCTACTATGTGTATGAAGCTTCTACACCTAATACATACACCTACATACTTCTGCACCTAAAACTGCTCAGAGCGCTGCCTTTATTATTGGTGGTGGTGATATTAGTGAACTTAAAGTCAACCNAAAGCCTGGAAGTTATGTTTCACTATGTATATGTCAGTTCATTTGCATGTGGTTGTCTTATATTCAGATGGAAATAACGTCAGTTAAGCCCTTTCTTGCTTAAAAATTTTATAGGAATTCTCACTAAGAAATCATGATCACTTNAGGGGAAAGAGAAAATAAGAGATGCAGGTTATCTAGAAGTCCATTCCATGTGAATTAACCCTCCACAGCTTCATTTAGGCCTTGGACAATTTCTTGCCAAAGTGGAGAAAACTACATGCAACCCTGTTTAAGTTTCCACTTGACTGGATTGTACCGTCTATCCCAACTCCGCTTTGCTGCTTCTGAGTCTCAGTGAAGACAGTTAATCTTTCAGCTGCCACCTAACATCATGTGATCTTCACTTTATGAATTTATTTTCTTAACAACTCCTGTTAACTACCTCCACCTTCCTTATTCTTCTATTTTCCCACCTCTGCAAACTTCTTGTTTTTAGACCATTCTTTCTATCTCTCTGTCTGTTGTTCTTCTGTATCCTGGTAGCTCAAGCCTCCTGGAGAAAACAGAAAAAAGCACATTATTCAACATACTCCTCCTGTGAAATCTCAGTCACTGTGGGAACTTTCAGAGCCATATAAGCTGATTGCCAGATCCCTGTCTGCAGCACAGAGCCTTCAGAGCTATATTCATAGGTATCTTCACTTGCATCATTAACATGGCTGAATCAGAGGGCTATAAAATATTCATTTGAGTTCTTTTGCTCCATCTAGCAACTCCTGGATTTTCAATTTTAATTAAAACTATTACTAATTTTGTCTTTTACTTGGCCAGATCTCTGCCTCATTCTCTGTAAGATTTTTGCTTCTAGCCTACATTTAAAAGTGAGTGACCATATTGCTACGTCTTTGACAAAAAGAAAAAAAAAATAAGACAAGCAATATGCTTTCACCTAATCCCTATTACACAAAATGTTCACACACATATTTGCTGAATGAGTGTGTCATTTCCATGACCCCTGGGCTTAATAATTATAATCTTCATCAGAGAAGAAAATGAACACACTGAAAGGGCTTACATTTAGGAAGTAATGCCTACATCACATGCTCATTCCTTTCCCTCCATGCTATTAACAGTTTTATTTAATAGCTCACTCAGGACAAATATAAAATTCATGAAAATGTATGTCATGGAGTACTAAACTCCAGATCAAGAGCCAACCCCAAGCCTGGATGCCTTAAACCCAAAGTTCCAATACCCAAATGTAATCTTCTTTCCTATGATAGTACCATGGGACTGAGTAACAGACTCAGAAGTCTTCACAGACACATAAGGAATGCATAGACATGCTTTCTTTGCTTACACAAGGATACAGGAATTTATCCTCTGCCATTTGTTTGTTTTAATCTTTGCCNTCAAGGGAGACTTACAGGAAAATGTCTCTCTAAATAATAATAATGTGAGCTTAGTGATGCATGGCAATGATGCCTGAAGTGGGTGGTGGAGAAGAAGTGGCGGGATGAGTTGGACCCAGAAAGCACAGTGAGACCTCAGTGATTCTCAAGTGCAGATGCCTGAAGAGCAGCAGCGGCACTTGGGAGACTGATGGAAATGTGAACTGGGGACCATCCCAGACCAAGTCACTGGAAACTTTGGGAAAGAGCCTAGGAATCTNTAGCTGGATGAACCAAGCTTGCAGGTGTTCCTGGTACGTACTCAAGATTCAGACACTCTGCTCTCTCCTGAAGCCAATACCTGCCCCTCAGCTCTAGCAGAGTCACCAAGTGGACCACATGAACCTCAGGTCGTCAGAGTCNCTCGAACATAAAGNGAAGTGAGAGTTTCAATTGTTTTCCTTCTCCCAAGTTTGAAATACCACCTCAAATAATGTTATTACTGGGTGAGTGAAACAAAAATGTGCACAGCTCAGTTCTGGCCTGCAGCGTACTTGTCAATGACCTCTCTATAGAATCTAAATTATATTAGGCGTTGCCATTATCTTATTGCCAACTACTTTCTGAAATGGCNATTAGCACCGTCTTTCTCTCATTGTAACCACTTGTCTGCCTGCAGTGTGCTAACATTTGATGGAGTTTAAATGTTTGTAGCAAAAGTTCTTTACCCTGCTACCAATTACCAAGATAGGATTCCTCTTTGTGCTCTAATTTGAACTACACTTAAACAAAGCTTTGGTTTNATAGATGGAACAGTAGCCTAAAATGAACATCCTTCATGAAATATNTTTTTGTTTCATTAATGTNGAGTGTGTATGTGTCCCATGTTTAGGACATGTCAAAAGATTTTCAAGTCAAATAAATCAAGTNCTGTGTTTGAATCAGCCTTTTAGAGTCTTTATCCATGTGGTATGATTTTTTATCTTTAATCCCAGGCACACCAGACTTGGAGTAGGTAAAGAGTTTAAGGAGCAGACAGAAAGGGGAGATTTTATGCTTGAAGGTCTTAACACAGAAAGATTGGCCAAGTCAAGAATGGAAATAATCCAGACCTGGTGGGAGGCTTCTAATCCCAGCATTTGGGATGCTGAGGCAGAAGGATCAACATTTGAAGTCAGCCTGGAATATACAATTGGAGTCTGTCTCGAAACAAAACAAGGGGGGGCACGGGAGAAGAAAGAAAAGTAAGGGTGGTGTGGATAACCACCAGCCTAAGGTTGGAGAAGGAGAAAAGGAAACAGAATGTGGAAGGCCCTGTAAACCTCAGTAAGGATTTAAGGTCACTGTAAGATCAATGGGAAATCATTGACAGACTCCACTGTTCATGAGTCCCCAGAAATCAAATCCTTAGAAGTTTCATTTGGTTAGGTAACAAAAACTCAGTGGTAGCTGGGTGGTGGTGGCACACACCTTTAATCCCAGCACTCAGGAGGCAAAGGCAGGTGGATCTCTGAGTTTGAGGCCAACTGGTCTATATAGTGAGTTCCAGGACAGTCGGGGCTACAGAGAGTAACCATGTCTCAAAAACAAAACAAAATAAAACAAACAAACAAAAAAACACCTTAGTGGCAAAAAGTAGACACAAAGCCTATCAGTTAGATACCAGTTCCCAGGAGTCCTGATAGAATGAAGCGCTCAGGTGGTGGTGGTGGTGGTGGTGGTGGTGGTAGTGACAGTGGTAGTGGTGGCAGTGGTGGTGGTGTGTGGTGGTAGTGGTGGTGGTG
>LZPO01076209.1:62147-83140 GCA_001675575.1 Neotoma lepida
ATCACTACCACAGAGTAAGCAAACCTGTGTTTGCTTTCCTGCCTCCTGCTGGCCATTTTCTCCTACAGGTCCAATGAATAATTCGTCTCATTTCACAAAGGAATACAGAATTTTATGTCTGAGAACATTCAGACGTGAAATTCAGCGTGCAAATCACTTGCTTTGTTCTGGTTTTACAGGATCTGTAAAATATGAGGTTTTCTCTTGAAACTGGTTTACTACAGCTAACATTGTAAGGGCTAGTTTTAAGAATCGTGAAGGAGGAGCCATGCAAAGGTATTTTGAATCTCACTCTTGATAGATGAGCATTACAATGAATTCANGCAATCCCAGCACTTGGGAGACTGAGGCAGGAGGATGCAAACTTGCAGCCAACCTATGCTATATAAGTTCGAAGCTCGCCAGGGGTACTTAGGACCCTGTCCTAAGAAAACTAAAAGGAAGGAATGTGAATCACAATATTTAAGAGTGATTTCATTCTTTATATAAACACTCNTGATTCACAAAGTGTACCCNAAATAACTATAATGTAATAGGACACCACAGCAGCACCCTGTCATCTACCTGGTTCTTCATGTTCTTGAGAACAGCAATGGCGCAAAGGAGCCCAAACCTTGGCTTGTGGTCACTTTGTCACAGTGCACATGTATAGCAATATTGAATTTGTTTGTCAAATCAAATGTGCATCCATACACATAGGTGTTCATTTTCAAATGAGCAGTCTGATGTAGTAACATTTTAATCATGGAAGTGGTGTAAGCATATTTATTTGATTCAGAAATATTTCAATATGTGTATAAAATCTAGGGACTTCTTTTGAAACACAACAGAACCATCATCATGTGTAAACATGTACTCATTATTGGGTTTTGTCCTGAGACTCTAACCAAGACCTTCTTAAGCATCCCTGGCTATCCTCCAGCTTGTGTACACCCTGGCTATCCTCCAGCTTGTGTACACCCTGCCTTTGCCTCCTGTGTACTGGGATTATGGGTACACACCACCACATCCAGCCTCACATTTTAAAATGTCAGTAATTCCATAATACCATCAAATGGCTTCTAAACATTTAAAATTCCTCTATTTATTTATTTATGTGTGTTTTAGTGAAGGTCCAAATAGCTTCCAATTTGCAAATGATTCTTGTATTCTATAGATGTTTTTAGTCTGTAGGCTCTCTNGCTCTCTCCCTCTCCCTCTCCCTCTTTCTCTCTCTCTCCCCTCCCCTATCTCATGCCCACCCCTACTGCCTCTTTCTCTTCTGTTGAAATTTAGTAATGGGTCATGAACTGTGCTGGGTCAATGTATGAATTTACTTAAGCTGACATTCAAAAAACTACCACAAGTCAAGTGTGATGGAAAACACCTATAATCCCAACACTTTGAATAAAGGATCAGGAGTTCAAGGTCAACCTCAGCTACACAAAGAGTTAGTGGCTTCCCTGTGCTACAGGAAAGCCTGACTCAAAACAAAACAAAACAAAATCGGAAAAAAATAATAATAACAACAAAAACACAAGCTGATGGTTTAAACAACAAGAAATGTATTTATTTTCTGGATGACCAATAGAATTTACTTATACTTATACTTCTAACCTTCCAATCTGGGAGCAACTTTAGGGCAGAAATTAATGACCAGATTTGATCACATAATGTGGTCACTAGGCAACAAATAAATAGTTCTTGGGTGTCTGTATGTGGTAGACACCATACTGGGCACTGAAGATGGGGAAAAGAACAAGTAGGACACCTTCTTTAGGAAGGACTTGGCTGGAGGTAGGAAACAATATGGCAGCCTGGTGTGGCAGTACAGTATTGGCTAGCAATCAGACAGCCTGCACAAGGTGAGGGTGTGACTGTGTCCTCCTTCCTCTCAGCCACATCTAAGCCCAGGGGTGCTATCTCTAGCTACTTTTGGGGCACAAAGCAAACAAAGCATGCCAGTTAGAATTCAAGGCTACAAAATTAGAGATTAGATCCATACAAAGAATAAATAATCAGAATTACAATGAACAAGAGTCAGCCCTGGGAAATGGTTTTCAGTATTCAATATCCTTTGCCTCATTAGACCTCAGATAATTGTACTGTGGGCTGATAATGCCAAATTTGGATATTTCAACTCATGTCTGCTGGGAATCTGTCTTGGAATGGCATTACAGGCAATACTGCAATATATCTGCTTTTTAATAAGTAAAGGTGTAAGAGAATTAAACTTTGTGGCTATTAGTGTTTAAATAGTTCCCTTGCTAATCTCTTTAAATTAAAAACTCTATGTCAGGGTCCTGATCCTAAGTGAAATAGCTAGAACATTGGCCAATCATTGACAATATAATATTTAAAGTAAATTAATCAATAAGCAGAAAGTAAAGATAGAAAATTAGTGACCATCACAAGTCTGGAGAAGCAAATGACTATTGAGAAGAATAGGTATGAGCTTCCAGGGGATCCTTAAGGTTCACTGAGCGACAACTAGACAGTCTGGTCTCTCNTCATGAGGTGCCCAGGGCTCGTGGAACAAGACAAATGCATCCAGACCTGTGCAATACTGCTGATGTCTGTAAATAATGGAAGCAAACCTTCTCTAGGTCCTAAGATCTAGCAGTCTCCCTTCCCTAGCCTAACTCTTCCTGTTGACAGCATTCTTGGGGAAATTTTTGTGGAGTTAGAGCATGAAGTGATTCTGCACCAATATGAACACAAGACTAAAAATGGAAGTTCCTCTTCATGGTGGTTTGTAAGTGTTCTTACAAAGATTAACATTAGGTCTTGGAGAGATGGCTCAGTGGGTAAGCTCACTTGTTGCATAAGCATGAGGAACTGAATTCAGATCTCCAGCACCCATGTAAAAATCCAGGCATGGCTATGCCTGCCTGCGTAGAGACAGGATTTCTGGGACTTGTTGATCACCNCCAATAAACTAAAGGTATAGGGGTGTAAAAGAGAGGGCCATGGAGGCTTTCTGGCTAATAGCCTAGCTCCAGGGTTCAGTAAGAGACCCTGTCTCTTACTGGTAAAGTAGAAAGAGATAGAGGAGTACACCAACCATACATGCATGTGCACACATGTATACAACACACACAACCTGACACATACACAGATGCACATATACACATATGCACACACATACACATGAGTGCACATACACATAGATGTAGTGATGCTGAACTTGACTGCAAAGGCAGCAAAAGAAACGAGTAGAAGAGTAGTGAATTCATCCATCTCTGAAGCTTAGAACTAAAGGCTGGATTCACACCTAAAGTTATTAAACAGCCCAGAAATTACTTCAGGAATATTCACTTTCTTGTCTCACGTCTTTGGGCATCTACCAATGGGGTATTTCTGGTGGTTCAAAAGATATCACTGTGTACGCATCTTTCACACAAAACAGCTTGAAAGATTTCACTATTCACTGTCTCTAATTTCCTCCCAATTTTCTGTTACCACAATTGAAGTAGATATTTACCACCACTCCTGATGACTGTTTTTCCAAGTTCATAAATAATCTCCATATGACAGAATCCCATGTCACTGCTCAGTCCTCATCCATTCAATGTATTGGCAGCTTTTGATATACTTTGTCATATTCNGCTTTTTGCAAACACTCTTTTCAGCTGGAATTCATGGCAGCACACTGACTGCCCTCCTGACTGCTGTGTTCTCTTCAAGCCCAGGGTTTTCCCCTTGAAACGTCTGGATTTCTATACACTCTTAAGAGATTTGAAGGTTTTGCATACACTTTAAAAGACTGATCCCACCAGGTTTGTATGTCTTGAAATCTTAGCTTGTGTGGCCATCTACCCAGCAGTACTGTGAAGATGCCCAAAGGGTATCTCAAAGGTAATATGCCCCACATTGAGCTCCTGGTCCTCTGACCACCATCATCTTCAAATCTTCCATAGTTTCTCCAGCACATATCCATCCTTCAAAAGGTTCAAGTCAAACATCTTAGGCATATTGTTGAATGTCCTCAAAGCTGGAGGGATTTTTTTTTTTCTTTTCTCCAGTATAAAGGAATCCTAACCAAATGTCACAGACCCACTGAAGAAGTACCTTATGCCATGAGTGCCTTGAATATTCTTCCTCCTAGTTTTCCCCATATAGCCACTGGCCAGGGTGTATGCTCTACAGAAATGGAAATACCCAAACTTTTCTAGGATTGCTGAAAACTAGGTTTAAATTGACATTCATTTCTAAGAACCCAAAATGTCACTGTGGCCTAAGATGCCAAGTGGGGATTTATGGAAGTCTGGCGATAATGGCATTTTGGCCTAATCATAGTGGTTCCATAAACCTACCATGTGATGTATTTTCCTATTGCCTTTAGACTTCACTGGAATTGACATGCTTAACAACTAACATGAAAGTTGGTGTAATTAAATATAATGATAAGGTCATTAACTCTTAGAACTGACTTGTCAAGTCCTAGATATGACATTACATGTGTGACTTTGGGAACACAATCTAGTTTTTTCTGTGCTTCTTTTTCCAAATCTGCACAATGAGATAAAAGTCCCCTTAAGGGTGGTACAGGGATTAAAGGTGTCTGTCAACTGCTAAGAATAGCAATTGTTCTTGGTAAGTGCTACATGAAAGTTAAAGGTCTTAAAGGTCTGCCTTATCATAAAGTATCTCAGTAAATTAGGAAACCCCTTTTGGAAGGCTTTGCATTCAAAACGTCTTACTTTCCACCACTCCCACTGCTGTTACCATGTCACCAAAAAGCAGCCACCGCCTCCTTTTGCCTTTGCTGACCAGGTCTTCCTGATTGTCTGACATGACCTTGGAATCTCTTTCACATTCATGTGATCTCAGCTATAGCAATTTGAATGAGAAACGCGCCCCCCCCCCATTGTCTCAGGCATTTAAATACTTGGTCCCCAGTTGGGGAAGCTGTCCGTGGACGTTCTGGAGGGGTGGTCTTGCTGGAGGAAGTATGTGTGGAGGTGGGCTTTGAGAATGTAAACATTCGTGCCATTTCCAGTTGCTCGCTCTGTTTTGTGCTAATGGTGAAAATGAGCTCTTAGTATCCTGCTCCAGCTCCCATGACTACTGGTTGCCATGCCTCCCTGCCACCATGGTGATGGGCTTTTATCCCTCTAGAACCATAAGCCCAAATAAGCCATTTCTTAAGTAAGTTGCCTTAGTCATGGGGTTTTATCACAGCAACAGAAATGTAACTAATAAACCAGCCCTAGTGGCCACTGGCTACTTCTTAGATACCGGAGGCTAACCCTCATGGTAGTGTCTTCTAGGGTGCTCCTGAGTTCATTATCTTTATCATTCACCCCTCTCTAATGTTGGTTTGTTTTTGTTTTTTGTTTTTTTTAAATATCCTCTTCTTAATAATACTCTGGCCAACTCATTTAACCCACAGCTGTGCCCCTAGAAGTCACCAGTACCGCTCATCCTTGTTCCATTTTGATAATACTTTTTACCTTCAAAAAATGTTTAATCTAGCCCATTTACTAGATCCAACACAGGATCATGACAATGTCCCAAAGGATTATTGATCCACTTGATGAAATCCAGTTGGATGCCCAAGACACTGCTTGGAACAGAGTTATCCCAGAAACCCTTGGATTAGCAACTTGGGCAGTGTGTTTCCCAGAAGCAAGGACTGATCACTGGACAATGCTAAAAATACGGACTTACTTCTACCTGGCTTTGCAGTCAATTATGCCACTCATGTGGGTCCTTTGCTACTAGGCTTGTACCTCAAAGGTTGTAAACAGGGAGGGCCATGCACAGGGAAAAGAAATCAACAGTGCAACAGTGCAACCCGCAAGACCTAGTAGCCAGATAAAAGGAAGATTAAGCAGTGCAGGGACCCAAACAGGCAGCCACTTCTGAACTGCAACTGCTACTGATGAGAGAAACTTTAGTTTTTGAATGAGGTAGGAAATAGCAGGGAAGCGCAGAGAAGTTCAGCCCCAAGATGATAACAGCAGGCTCTGGGTTTCAAAGAGGCTTGGGGTTTTGTTTGTTTGTTTGTATGACTTTTTTTTTTAACTTCACAGATTCCAAAGATAAATCAAAAGTGCCTGTTGGGAATCTGAAGAGCCAGGCCAAAGACACCTACCACACAAAGCAAAAACACAAATGATGAAATGATGCAAGACTGTTTTCCGACTCAGAAGACAGATGCAGGCACTAAAACTGTGACAAACAGGACTTCCCAAGAAGGACAGGGGGAAGCTGTAGGGAATCATTAATTAGGGAAATAGTAAAAGAAATTTTCCCTGGCTTAGAGAAAGACTCAGTTCTGCAACTTTGAAGTGCTCATTTAGTTTCAGGCAGTGTTTACGGAGGTGAGGGATTAAAGAGAAATGTTTAAATGCATTTATCACTTGGGCACACCCTGGCAGAGTTCCTAAATTCAAATATAAAAATATTTCAGACTGTCATACACAAAAAACTATGCTACATACAAAGAAAGCACCATCATGAATTAGAATGACACAAGTCAGAAAAAGAATTCGCTTCAAAACTCTCAGAGGTCAAAGCACAAACCTCCGGCAAATAGAACCACAGAACACCTGGTGGTGTGAAAGACAGGTGAGTCCCAGAGTCAGGGATTACATCACCCGTGAATTTCATTCAAGGACACTCTCCAGGAAGTGATCTGCCACAAGACATGAGTCAAAAGAATCCCCAANGACCACAAGGTAGTGAGAAAACAACCATGAAGAAAGNCTGTATCTGTATACTTATACTTATGTGTAATTTTCTACTGAGACAATTACATGTATGTGTGTGTATGTATGTATATATATAGGCATACATATATATATTTTCACACATATACACAAATTTAAATGTAAATTTGAAATGATAGCATGGTTAGAAACATATAAGTACTAACTAATGTTTATACAAATAGGAGACTATTGNATAGGAAAATCTAAAAATGTCTACAAATAAAAATGTATAAAAAGCATAAATCCTTAGGGAGGTGGGAATACATTGAGGCAGGGAGTAAAAGTTTCCTTAAAGTTTTAAGTAAGTATAGGGAAATGGACACATTCTTAATGTAAAAGGGGACAGTNAGGACATGGCCCTGATGGAGGGATGGAGTTGGTATCATATTTTGATAGCAAAATAGCAGGATCAGATGTAAGTGGTCCCATAGGGGTGAACAGGATGGGTAGTATTCAGAAGAATGGGGAAAGAGCTCTCCATTTAGTAAGGAAAACACTGATAGTAGTACCTCAGTGAGTATGAAATAAAGAGGTAAGATGAAAGCCATGCAAATCAAAGTCAGTTGTTCCGATACAAAAGGGTTGAATTCCTCTTTTAAAAACAAAGATTTCATTGCAAAGAGTCGTTGGACTGGTTTGAGACCTCTGGTTTCTGCTACACTATTGATGCTGGGCCCTCAGTGGAACTACTCTTGGTTATCCTGTTGTTGCCCTGTATCATGGAGATCCTGCATTTTGGGTCTGCAGGACCAGTCCCTTTACGTGCTCCAGCAGATCACAGATGGGGTAGATGTTGGGTGGGCCAACTCATAACCCTGATTCTGGGCCTGGGTATTTGNANGGTTGGTCAGCCCACCAGCTCTCCCTTGTCCTCACCACCCGGGTGAACTCTCCTGCATTGTCCTGGCTAGTTCACCCCTTGCAACAATGAGCAAGGGGCGGGGCCAGCTGTCCAGCTTTCCTGTCCTCAGGGTTGGTTCTCTCACACCTACACCTTCAGGGCCAGCTCTACTGTGTTGCCCAGGTATGGTATAGGGTCCACATTCCTGAGTGCTGCAGCTGATGAGGGGCAGGGANAATTCTCCTGCTCTTATGACCTCAGGGTCAGTTCTCCCACCTGCCTCAGGTGTTGATGGGCAGGGAAGGGAGGATATTTCTCCTCTGCTCATGCCACCACTTAATAGATTAGTAATGGGGACAGCTCTCCCATGCTAACAACTTTGGGGCTAGCTCACCCACACCTCCACCTATGGGGTTGGCTCTATTATGCTGCCCAGGTGAGGTGCAGGGCCTGTTCTCCCAAGTGTTGCAACTGGTAGTGGAAGAGGCAACTCTTCTGTTCTTATGACCTCAGGGCCCTTTGCAATGAACACTTGCAAATAAAGATATATGGATAAAAGGGTTTACTATGTGACTCACTGTGTCATACTAAAGCTTCTATAATGAAATTGATTTTTCTTTCTTCTTTTTTTTCTCTTAAATTTTATTTTATCTTATTTTTGGGAGAGTTTGGAAGGGCAGAAGGCAGATACAAAAGGACATGTAAATGAATGGGATGGAGATGCATGATGTTAAAGACACAAAGAATAAATAAAAAGAAAGTTTAAAAGATTTCTTTTTTTTAGTTTTTGTTGGAAATTTTCATACATATATAATGTATGTTGATCAAATCCATATCTTAATCCCTCCCCTACAATTCCTTCCCATCCCCCACCACTTTTCCCTCCCAACTCCATCTTTTTCTTAAGTCCACTGAGTTCACTTAGAGCTGCCTGCGTATGCATAGGTATAGGACCATCTACTGGAACACAGAACACCTTTCAGGGGCCACATCTCTAAAGAAATACTGGCACTCCACCCCCACCCAGCAACCATCACTTGCCAATAGCCCCTCAGGCACAGTTAGGAGAACTTCATGGGCTCCTCCCTGAGTCTTCCTGGGATTTCACTGGTTTGGCTACCTGCAGTCACATCTGATGTGAGTTAATGTATGCAGCAGCCCTGCCACACCTCACAAACACTACTTCACTGCAGATGTCCACTACATCCATCTTCAAAGCCTTCTGTCCACTCTTCCACCGTGATTCTGAGCCTTGGGTAGACAGGTGTGATATAGATATCCCTTTCTGNGTAGAGCACTTCACAGTCTCTTATTCTCTGCATGTTGACTTATTCTCTGAACACTGACAAATTGTGAGTCTCTGTATTAATCACCATTCACTGAAAGAGAAGCTTCTCTGATGGAGACTAGGAGCTGGTCTAATCTAGGATAAGAACCTGGAGACCAGTTTCTTATTATGTCCTTTTAGAGTACTGATAGTACTAGGCTGTTACTTATGGCCTACGACTTAACCAGACACTGGTTTTTAGCCCAGTTAACAATACCAGGCATTAGTCCCTTCTTGAAGAGTGGGCTTTAAATCTAATCAGAATGTGGTTTGTTACTTCATGCTACTGTGGCTGAAATGGGCACACCTTGCCAGGCCTCCTGTTGTTGTAGCACCCAAGGTTCACAGCTAGGTAACAGTGATAACTTTTATTCTTATCCCACAGGAGCCTGCACAGAATCTTCCAGCTCTATGAACTCTAGCCAGTAGGGAAGTTCCAGGTTACCATCAACTTGATTTCTCCAAGTTCTGTAGTTCATGTATGTGATGTTTTCAGCAGTAGGGTCTTAGTATTGCTTTCTGGAAGGTAACCAAGATAATGGCAATAGCCTANAATATTTAGGGGGTCTATAGGACTCCATTGGTCAACAACTTGGAAAAGGGTAATCCATTCCCATCCCTGGGCTTTTTATTTAGTACCTTATGGTGTCTCTGCCTCCTCTGCCCCCCCCACATTATACCATTATAAGGTAACTCCATTTAAATGCTTTATGGTTCTTTTACACACAAAACAAACATGTATGTATNATGAAGCTTCTACAGTAGTATGTTTTCATTTGTCATTTTCAAAGATCTTTAGTGGGAATTATCCCTCCCCATACTCTCTCTTTTACCGCCCCCTCCCATCTACCATCCCATTGATTTTCAGACTGGACTTTAAATTCGGGTATGTCTTGTTTTTAAAACACCATGAAAGTGCTTCTCTCAATGTTGAAAAAATTGAAAAAGAAAAATAGGTAACAGGAAAATAACATTAAAAAAAGAAGAAAAGGAAAGGAGCAAGGAAGAGAAGATTGGGTGCATTACGGAAGACAAACAGAAAGACAGGACTGTGAAAGGGACGTAACAGTCAGGAGTTTGCTGCGCCAAATGCTGCAAAGCTAACCACACAAAGCAGAACCCATCGGGAACCTTTTCAGAAGTTAACGCAAAGCTTCGGCTGTACTGTGTGTTATTTGAATAATCATTTTCATAGCATTGTTTTACGGGTTGATTTACACTGTGTTCAGTAGAGTTGGTCAGGTTTACATTGAGCTACAGACCCTCAAGTACAACTGTCTACAGGGCAAGGATGCCTTTAGATAGTGAGTCTANTTGTAAAGATTCCAAGCTCTTGTGTTTGTCTTCCAAGATGGCAGTCTTGCCACACTGGGCTTAGGAACCTGGCAAATCCCCTAGGGCGGGGAGGATGCAGAGGAGGCCTGGGACCTCAGTGAGGTGATGTTCGGCCATTGTCGATATATCCTGAGCTGATCCTTCTCACCCAGGCCACCTTGGAGAACACTTGGTTCATGAACAGAGGACTTCAGACCCTCAGAAGAAAGCCACTTGGTCTAAAGCTATGCAGCAAGAAGATAAAGAGCTTCGGGTTCCTGAAGGGAAGCCTAGACAAACTCGGTATCCTCCTCAGGCACTCCCTAGAATTAGTCCATGAATTTGGAAATACTTATCTTAACCAAATGTTTTGAGGAATATCTACATGGCTCTGCTTTGGACTACTGATTTCTTAGGGCAGTTTCCCAAGATTTCCCTCAGATCAGAAAGTAAACTGAGGTAGTAGGTCTCAGTTGGTCTCTGAGTGCTACACTTCCAGGGATTGTCAAGTGAGATTACACAGGCTGATCCACAGCAGGGTCCCCTCAGCTTTAAAATGGTATATCTTTAGGTTGTAAGGGTAGATTAGATACATTTTTAATTTTTAACAGTTATTATTATTAATTATCAGTTATTATTTATTATTGCTATATCTATATTTGTTTCTGTGCACGTGNGTATGTGTATGTGAACACTGGCACCTGTGGATATCAGAAGATTCCCTGAGTTACAGTAATTTGAGAGCCACGGGGTGTTGGGAAGTGAGCTCTGGTCCTCAGCAAGAGTAATGTGCCCTGTTAACTACTGAGCCATCTCTCTAGTCCCCATTTTTAATTTTTAATGTCCTTCCTGAGAAAATTAGAGCCTGACAAACCTAGGAACCCCAAATAAATCAGTGCATATAAAAATATGTGATATAACCACTGTGTGAACTCAAACACATGGTGGCCGCTGTTCTCATGTTTTTGTTTTTCAAGTTCTAAAGACTACCTAAATTAAAAGGATATAATGCTGTATCTACAATCACCTCTTTCTCTTTGCAAATGTCCTCTGGCCAGCGATACCAGTGGTCAAGTCACTCAAGGATCCAGACTCACAGTGGAAGGAAGGTCAGAGGCTGCGCTGCACAGTCCCACTGTGCAAGGCTGGACAAAGACACTCTCTGGCCAAGGATTGTTANGCTTGGTGCTTCCTAACCCCCTTTAAATGCTGGTGAATTCTATTCTCATATTGCCAACTGTTAACATAAGCCTACATTCTTGGTCCTCCACAAATTATACTGAAAAAACTCATTTTAATCCATTGTCATTCCAAAGGAAAAAGTCTCAGATATACATTTAGCAATCATCACAGATGGGACAAATTTGACTTGAATCTGTCAAGTTATGATTTTACCAGTATCAGATCACCAGAAGACAGGGCCATCTTCATGTATATTGTGCTTTGAGCCTCCAACATTTTAAAATGATTTCTAATGTTATCTTTATCTTTTGCCAGTTAGAACGTTAGTGAATCCACTTTAAACCAAAGTTGAGCATGGACATTTAGTTACTTTAGGTGGTTTAGTTAAGACCTGCAGTCCACTGCTTTCCCCTTGGATGTGGATTAGGAAACCTGAGACTGTCTGACAGGAAGTATCGTAACTGACAACTGCTTCGTAGCTGTGTTATTTTCAGCAGCCCTTTNGCTTCTCCAAGCCTCAGATTCGCCTCTTGTGAAATAGGCTTTGTAAGACCAAGAGCTGGTAGTTAAAATGCCTCAGGTAAAGCTCTAAAAAATGCTAATCTTGTTTTTGTACGGTTTTGTTTTGTTTTTTGTTTCTTTGTTTTTTTAATGGAAGCCGAGGTGTAGCTCAGTTGGCAAACTGTTCATCTAGCACACACAATGTCCCTGGGTCCGATAGCCAACATTCCATAAACGTGGTCGTTGTGGAACATGGTCACTCAAGAGTAACAGCAAGGCGGTTAGGAGTTCAAGGTCATCCTCAGTTACATAATGAGTTTGAGGCCAAGCTGGACTACATGAGACTCCGCCTCAAGACATTAAAAAAAAAGTCCGAAGGAGACACCAACTTTGAATTTAAATGAACTTAGTGTTGATGTCTTTTCTGCTTTGAACACTGAGAAAAACAACTGAATGGAGTCACAGTCTGCTCCTCAAACTTCTGAAGAGGTACACAAATGATTCCAGAGGAAGAGGTGCCTTTGCTGACTGTTTAGCTTGCTCCAAATGCCAAATACTTAGGACGTCAAACAAGAACCCCGGGTGGTCTCAGCTTCAGTTTCACACTACTGTTGCTCTTACCAAGCAGTCCCCTGAGCTTGAGAGCTGATTCACTGCTGACTCAGGTTTATAAATACCACTTCTTGAATCACTTGGAGTTTTCTTTAGTGGTTCCCTATCTCCATCTCAACGTTTCAATTAAGCCTGACCCTGCAAAGGAACTGATATCTGACAAGTTCACTTCCCACATTAGTGAGACTGCTAAGCCTATGACGTGCATGATACGCTTATAAGAAAGAACATTCTAAAAATAAGTTTAATATATTCTCGCTCAACTCACTAAATATCTGATGTAAGAGACAGCAGGCTACACGCATCAGTTTTCTCTAACGGCTTACTAAATGTCAGAAAGAAACGGAAATATTCCAAATAAAGATAGCACTTTAATTCCTTCCAAGGTAAATTAGAAAGCACATTTTTTATTGTCAGGAGAGACTGCTTTCTGNGGCTGGGGAGATGGCTCAGCAATTAACAGTGATAATGCTCTTGCGGAGTTCCTGGGTCCAGTTCCCAGCACCCTCGGGGGCATCTCACAACCATCTATAACTCCAGCTCTCCGGGGATCTGATGNTCCCTGGCCTCCACAAGCGTGTCATATACATGGTACACCTAAACCCATGCAAGCACACACATACACATTTTTTAAAAATGCTTTCAAAAGATGACATACATAGATAATGTTNAAAATCTGAAACTTATTTGGTGGGGATGATTTAGATCTAATGCTCATTAAGGCAGCTAAGGTGTCATGTTGAAAGAAACTGAAATGTAACTTCTTCGTGTGCATGAGATCATTTCGGTGAGAGCTTTACAGAATAGTGCCTAAGGAATTGCAGTTGTAGTACACCAGTAGTCAACAGCGTCAGGGCCATCAGCCAAACTAACAATGACAGCAGCAAGAGTCATCCAAAAGTCCTTTATGTTTGCCTTTGTATTATATATTCTTCACAGTAGATTTACCCTTCCAATTATACTTGATATCTACTTGTTTTTAGTGGTTATTTATTACATGATCCATGGAGAAAGACAACAAATAGTACCCTCAAGGACACAGAAAAGCCAGGAAGATGGAATTTTTCTAAATAATCTACAAAAAAATTTGAGTCTCTAAGCGATTAAGAGGTGTGGCCTGAGCCCTGCGACCAAAGACAGGGGACAGTCACGTATTCTGTCAGCCACCAGACAGGTTACTTACTACAGTAGCTCTTCTTTCCTTCTTCAAGTTCACCACCGGACCAAGAGCTGCTGTGGTTAGAACAGAAAGGACAGTAGGACTTAGAAAAGGAACGCTTTTATCTCCCGAGGAAGAGGAGTCCAAGGGATGTCTGTATGAATGAACGGCAAGCTGAACAAGCTGAGCCATGTGTTACGGTGATCTAGGAAGGAATTGTCATAGAAAGCTTCTCAAGGGGCTGCTGCATTTCCGGTTCTTAGGATGGAACTGGAATGTAAAATTTATCATTTATACCAAGTTCTCTATAATCTTTGGACATTTAAAGAAGCAATGAGTCTGTTTCAAATTTCTCCCCCAAGTAGACAAAATCAGAAAAGTAAAATACTATAACATATTCCCGGCACTGACTATAAGTCATTTCCAACACCCTACCTACCGGGAAGAAGATCTGACCCAGGAAGTAAAGGAGGGAAAAGTTCAAAAGACCTCACAGAGAGACACCCAGTTTTATTATCCTGGAAATGGTGCAAAGCCACAAGACACTGGGCAGGTCTGAACAAAGTTCATCAGCCATCCATGTAAGGGGGGATGAGGGTAAGATATGAATGTGTGCATCANGCAAGTCCTCAGTTCTAGAGGTGTTAGTGCCAGGCAGGAAAAGCAATCCTCTGGGTCTATCAGAAACTTTGTAGGAATTAAGCTGGCTGCCTGCCCACGTCAGGTGTAGCAGGATAGAGTCATGCTAGCTGACAGGAGATTACTTTCCTAAAACGGGAGAGGGGAGAAGCTCAATCCTACTTTGAAAAGAAGGGCCATGAGCAAGAAGGAGGCCATCCTTCACAGAAATACTTCTGTTATGGAGAGTACAACAGTATACATTGGAAATGGGTCACTACAAAGCTCTGGGCTCCAGGGGTTTCCTCCGCCTAGACTTTGACCTACTTACTTGGCCATTATTATATACAAGAAGCTCCCAAATTGGATGGATTGCCTGTTACAATGCCAAGACACTTCTGTTTGGGGAAGTCAAAGTCATAGAGAAGATTCTAGAGAAAGCTACATCCATTCTGCAGCCTTGGAGTAGATGCTACAGGAAACCAGATTTTAAAAAAATTCTGGCCTATGGTACAATAATTTTAGCAAAACACAATTTCTGTGACAAATTTTCAGATTTCTCCCCCTTCCTTCTTGACATGTATGTACCTTAGCTCCTACCTACATTACTCAGACTACTGAATGGTCAAATTGTTATAATCCAACAATCCAGACTCAAGTATCTGTAACACACACACACACACACACACACACATACACACACACACACACACACCTTGAACAGGGCTGGGCTACACATCTTCTCTGCAATATTAAATGTTCAAAGATAACAAAATTATTTCACTTTTAATGGGCTATTGCTGTGGTTATAGAATTCTATCACTCAGCAAAGGGTCCATTTCATACAAAAATAACAGAGAGATCGTACCAAATTTGCACATTCTTGGAAAGTAGGCACTCTCTCCAGGAAAAAAAAAAAAGACTCCAAGAAGAGTCGGCAAAGAGGAGATACCAACAAAGGAGTTCCAGGTGAGAGTGCAGGTGTGTGAAAGGCTCCAAAACACAAACAAACACCCCAAATCAAAGCCNGATGACTTATAAAGACGGTTGTAAAGTAAAAGCAAATACAATCCTNGAAAGAAAATGTAGTGCATTTTAAAAGAATAATAGTTTAAGTTTTCAGTAATGATAGAGAAAAATTCCCAAAATGCATGTTCAANAACTTCTAAGAAATGGGAAGAAATGTTGCTGTCAACTCTTCCCTTTTGTAGGTGGTGACCATTAGCTCATAGGAACAATTTCAGAATGTTTGAACCTACAGATCTTCTAAATTGATAGTGAAACAAATATTAGCTTCCATCTGCAAAACTACAAAATAAATAAAACTAAAGAAAAATAGACTATACACATAGCAAGACATAATTGCAATAAAGAATTGGCAGAAAACGTAAAAGGAAATGACAGGAAAGATAAACATATTATTATATTAGTTACTTTTCTGTTGCTGTGATGAAACACCATAACCGAAGCAATTTACCNAAGGACAAGTTGATTTTCGTTTATGGTTCCAGGAAGTTTGAGTTCCTAATGGTGGGGACAGCATGGCAGCACACATGACAATGGTTACAGTAAGCAGAGNGGTCACATCTTCAACGACAAGCGTGGAACAGAGGGTAAACACCAGGAAGGGCTGGGCTTTGAAATCTCAATGCTCCCAGCTACTTATTTAGTCCAGCAAGGCCANGCCTAGGCCTCCCCAAATAGCACCACAATCTAGGAAAATACACGAGCCTGTAGGGGACATTCACATCCAAATCACCTCGGTTACAAAAACAAATATAGAGGAAATAATCTCATCCATTTAAAGAAAAAAGTCAAAAAGACTCATGGGTTCCGAAGCAAAGTCCAGCTATATATTGCCAATAAGAGATGTATTTTCAAAATCAAATGACTCTGGATAAAGATAAGTAGTAAAATAAATGTATGATAAGCCAATACTCATTTTTAAAAAAAAGAAAGAAAAATAAACTCATAGGTTACATACAATACAAACATCAAAGTACAAATCAAGAGAGGAAGCATTAAATGTAACAGCTATTTTTGCTTAAAAAATATAATTTGCAATAGATATTTTTATTGTAGACATGTACCAAATAATTAATAACAAAAATATATCCTAAATTCTAGAAACTAATTACTATAGATATGAAAATATTAACATCATAATCTCATTCCTAGATAATGAAATATAAAAACAAAAACTGAAATCATCTTAATTATTTTACAAAGCCAAATTTATATAAAGTGCCATCAATTCGGTCTACTACTCCATACTACATTTATGAAAACTACTTAAATATTAGGCAACAATATAAATCTCAGCTATTTCAAAAGTTAAAATGTTATAGACCATCTCTAAGCACAATATAAGAAAAATCATGAGGAATAAATAAACCACAAAGAATTTCCCCAATTTTATACTTGTAAATGAAAAAGGAGAAGGAGAGGCAGAAGGATGAAAAGAAGAAGAGTGGGTGAAGGAGCAAAGGAAGAGATGACCGAAGGAAGCNGAGCCAGGCTTATTTAGGTGACCCTTAAGTCAAGGAGGAAACAAAGGCAGTTATTGGACAGTAGTCTAGTGGAACTTTACAGAGGCAAACGTACAATATGTAATTCTTATTCTACAGAGAACTGGCATGGCATGGCTTCTTTTGCTTTTCTTACTTAATAGATGGCTTCCTTTCATTTACTGGTCATGACTGTCTTATCTCTATTCTGATTTGAATATGGCAAGAACAGAAAAATGTTGGGAAATTGTAGCCAAACTAAGGTGTTAATTCCAGGAAGAACACATACCATAAGGAAACCTTATCAGGTTAATTATTTCTAAAGGATTCTTCATGGGCCTGCAGGCTCCTGGGAAAATGAGGTGTGTAATAGCTCTAACACTGAAACCAAACAAGTCTCTCTGTCTCTCTCTGTCTCTCTCTCTGTCTCTCTCTCTTGCTCTCTCTCTCTCTCTCTCTCTCTCTCTGTGTGTGTGTGTGTGTCTGTGTGTGTGTGTGTGTCTGTGTGCATGTGTGTGTAAACTTTCCACTTCCTCACAAATGACTGGATGGAATAACACGATAACGCTCAGGCTACACTCACTTTGTAAGCACTTTTAATTTCTTCGAACCTTACAACACAAGAGAGTGCTACCAGCAGCTGTTGACATCTTTTCAGGTGTTGAATTAATTTATCACTTCAACTTTTTATCCTCTGCCCTTACCATTTACAGTTTAGAAAAACAAGTGGCCCTTTTCTGTTCTGTTCATTCATTTNATTTGTAACAATCTCACTTGCACGCTTCTTTTTTATTCATTAAATTGGCTCTTTGACAATTTCGCACATTAATGCATTCCGATTACTCTCACTGCCCACCCTTTCTTATCTCCCTTCTACTCCTGTCATTTTCTAGTCTGATAACCAAATAATCACTCAGAAAAGCATGCCAGGAAATCTAAAGGCCCCTTGTTCTTCCCAAACTTTACATCCTCTGCTTTTCCAGCATCTCACCATGTGTCCCTCCGAAGCCCATCCCAACACTGCTCTGTGCTCCCATCATCTAATGTAATCAGGGAGAACAAGCTTGTTGAAAATATCTCCTTTGGGCTTGATAAAAGCCAGTATCTCCTTTCCTGCAGTTGACCTCTTTCCTGGCTGTGATGACAGAGAATGAACTATCTATCATGCTAAGCATATGTCCAAATATTGGTATGTCTCCTTTTAACTCTACATTTTGGGAAGCAAACCAAACAAACAAAGCCAATAAATGTGCAAAGCACCATCCAGCTCTCACACAAGGTTGCAGCTAGCCAAGGGGCAGCTGCTGCGATGTTTGGAAATGAATCGTGTCTTAATATTCNACAGGCAATATCTTAAATAAAAAAAAATTATAAGAGTATAGCTTAGCAATCAAAAATCTTCCCATGAAGCTACTACAAATTCAGCTTGAGAGGTCACTGAAAAATCTCCCAGCTCTCCAAAGATAATTGGTTTCTTTGAATAATGCTTAAAGGAAAATAGAAAAATAGTCTGGTGGCTCTGAGTGAGTTCATCTTATGAGACCTTTATTCTTCAAGCAGGAAATTTCTCTGAAACAACATACTATAGATCTACAAAAAAGGGGGGATGGGGGAAGACAGAGGCAAATAAACACATAAGGACTCAAAATTGATTGGTTCACTGAAATTCATTAACCTTTATCATGCCTAAGAGGGGCTATCACGTTTTGATTTGGCAGGCAGAGGGAGATGTGGGTGTAGGTGCTAGCAAGCCTGACACGCTTTGGGAGGTCAGAGGACAACAGCAGGTGTTGGCCCTCAGGTAACCAGCACCTTCCATCTTCTCCTTGAGATGGAGCCTCTCACCAGCCTGGAGCTTCACCAAGTAGGCAGAGCTGGAGGCCCACAGCTTCCGGAGCTCTACCTCCCATTTCATTAATGCTGGGGTTATGGCTCACACTGCTGGCATTTTATGTGGGTTCCAGGGATCCACACTTGGGTCCTCGTGCTCACAAGGCAAGGACTGCACAGACACAGCCATCTCCTTGGCCATATTGCTTTAAATTTCTTTTTTATTTTTACAAGCTAGAAATGGGGAAATCTAATAGAATCTGTAAATGTTCCTGTTAANGTGTTTCATAAGCTAAGTACTAGCATATCTTGTCAGAAACTGAAGTGGGTCAAATAAAAGGCAAAGAGACACTCGGAGACAGAAAAGAAGCATGCCACCTACAGAAAGGGNGTTTCACCTTTCCTCCTACCCNTGGTTCATTGGATTTGGAAGAAGCTTTGCTTTACATCCATCTAACACATGTCTTTCGTTATTATTTCTATTCATTATGCTTTACGCTACTAAAACAAGCACTTGTCCTGTTTCATCGCTGGTTACTATGTGTCAAGACTACTATTAAGGAGTGAGTAGTTTTCACTTTCCTTAGAAGGATCACCAAAACTAGAAACTCTCTCTCCAGGTTGCTGCCAAGATTGTCTTTTCCCTAGGATGAGAAGAGTGGGGGATGTGCTGCACTGTGACAACAATTCTAGTGACAAGGACAAATTGAAATAGAATCCAGTGCAGTTAAACTAAAAGGCACAAGATCTTTACCTTCAGAAGAGATAGTACAAAGCTGGGTGTGGTGGCACACGTCTTTAATCCCAGCACTTGGGAGGCAGAGACAGGAGGCAGAGACAGAGAGACTGTGAGTTTGAGGCCAGCATGGTCTACAGAGTGAGTTCCAGGACAGCCAGGGCTACACAGAGAAACCCAAGGAACACCCCCACCCCCCAAGTTAAAGACCTTCCATTAACTGGAGCATCTGGTCCACTTGGTCTCTGAGCTCTGTGCTAGGAACAGAGCTGAGAGCATAGATATGTAAGCTGACCACGTGATGATAGTTCTCATCAATGAATTCTATCTGCTTGGTCTTCTACACCAGAAACAGTGTTTGTCTTAGTCAGTGCTATTGCTGTAAAGAGACACCATGACCACAGCAACTCTTACAAAGAAAAACTTCAATTGGGGCTGGCTTACAGTTCAGAAGTTTAGTCCATTATCATCATGGTGGGAAGCATGGNGACATGCAGACAGACANGGTGCTGGAGAGGNAGCTGAGGGTTCTACATCTGGAATTAGCAGGCAACAGGAAGAGAGAGTCACTGGGCCTGTCTTGAACATTTGAAATCTCAAAGTCCACCCCAGTAACACACTTCCTCCAACAAGACCATACCCATGAATAGTGGCACTCCCTATGAACCTATGGGGACCATTTTCATTCAAATCACCACAGAGTACTTATGGAGCCTCTGCTTTTATGCANTTTCTAGAAATTTCTGCTGGTAAAGTAACTGAAANTATTAAATNTTTNTATTGTCCCNGGAAGGTAAGAATACAGTAAGAGACATGATGTTATATCTGTAATATGTCTTTAACAGCATTTTGGTTGGATCTTCCACTTCTAGCCATGAAGTAGCAGCAGACTGTCTATTTACTTTGNTATTGTAAATTGGAAAGAGTGGACACGCAGTTCCAGATGTTGAACAATGAGAGTTGACCCNCCAGCCTATTATNTCTGAGAGACACAAATGAGGTAANAGTCACAACCACTTTAGCTCTTACCCTAAAGATATATTCTTTTCTTTTTTTGTTTTTGTTTTTTGTTGTTGCTGTTTGTTTAGTTGGTTGTTTTGGTTTTTTGAGTCAGGTTTTCTCTGTGTAACAGTCCTGGCTGTCCTGGAACTCTCTTTGTAGACCAGACTACCTTGAACTCAGAGATTCTCCTGTCTCTGCCTCCCAAATGTTGGGATTAAAGGAGTGTGTCACCACCACCAGGCTTATTTCTAAGGGACAGTACCTAGAGGTGGAATCCAAGCAGAGCTCAGAAGTACAAATGAACTGAAGAGACAGACACTGGAGTTTGGGGATATTGAGATGGCCAGAATCTGTTGCATAGAACATTAAAGAAGAGGAAGCAGCATGCAGATGAATCACCAGCAATGTGCATACAAGTCTGCTGGATTTGGTGACTGTATGCTGATCTTCACTTGTGTAAGATGAATGCAACCAAGCTGGGCAGGGAAAATCAACTTCTAGGGAAAAGTACTTGTAGAACGGAGTACACTGCAGTGCACATCTATGAGTTCAGTCTGGCAAGTTCTCCACAGCCAGAACAGAACTGTTGAAATGGCAGGTCATTCAGTCAGGATTCCCCTAAGGCTCTATCATTAATGAGACAATGTTAACTACAGAAAATGAGTA
>LZPO01076209.1:84520-94883 GCA_001675575.1 Neotoma lepida
CAGAATTTCTAGATTTCTTGAGAAACAAAAGTTCATGAATTTTATTTCTCAATTTTAAATATGTAAAAAAGATAAATGATCTTTTAAGCAAAAAATAATGTTTGGACTTTTAATATATTTAGATATTAAACATAGGAAACTGAAAACATGGACAATGAGAATAAAAAATAGAAATATATTATTGTCCAATTCAAATTTTTTTGTTGAGAATTTCATACATTCATGTAGTGTGCATTGATACAAAGACTTGTCCATGAATGCTCATAGTGACTTTACCCATGGTTGATCTTGACAGTCAACTTGAGTGTGTCTGTGGCATTTCCAGGAGCAGTTAAATCTAATTAAATCTAATCAGTGGCTAGATGCCAAGGTGGGCTCATATCTCAATGGTATTNTGGGGAAGTGGTGAAAGGCAGGAAGTGCAGGCCCAGTTGGAGGAAACAGATCTCTTGAGACAGTCAGTGAGGGCTTTATTTTGCCTTGGCTCCTTCCTGTATTGCCTATTTTCCATTTTCTGGTGCTATGATAGGAATCTGTGCAGCCACATACTCCCTACCATGATGGGCTGAACCTTCTGAACTCATAAGCAAAATAAGCCTTTCCCTTCTTAGATTACCCTCTCAGGTATTTTGATAAAAGCAACAAAAGCTGACTGAGGCAATCTATAATAGTGAAAATGTCAATAATCCGTACATCCATCGCAAAGTAAAGAAATAAGTTGTAGCATCTCCATGTAATGGTGTCTGGAAAGCAATACATAGATGGACTTCTAAAACATTGCAGAGTAAGTCACATACAAACAAGCACACCCATTAATGTAATTCTGGAAGATAGTGCATGCATTACAGTGGAACTGCTAAGCAGCCCCGGGCAAGTATATATTCTCATAATTGTGTTTACTTTTCTTTATGATATGTGCTAGTTTACATGTCTGTGTGATATAATATTCTTATCACATGAGTCTTTGTGTTACTTACTATTCTTGTTATTGTGATAAACTATCCTAGCTAAAACAACTTAAGAAAATCAAGCTTTATTCTGGCTCACAGTTCAAGGGACAGCCTATCCTGATGGGGAAGGCATGGCAGCAGGAGCTTGAAGCAGCTGGTAATGTTTGGGTCCACGGTAATGAGGCAGAAAGTAATGAGTGCTAGTGCTCAGCTCACTTTCTCCTTTCCAGTAAGTCCAGGGCCTTGGCCTATGAAATTCCAGCACCCATAGTGAAGGGGAGTCTTGTTAGACTGAATTAATGTAATCTAGATAATCTCTCATAGGTAAACCCTGAGGACTGTCACCTCAGTAATTCTCAATATCTGCCAAGCTAACAACATTAACCACCACAGTCCCTAGTATACTCAAAACACCTCTTTGTTGCCACATACTCATGCTAACCCTAGGTGTAATGCCAGGTCACATGGAAGGTACCAAAATATTAGTTGACTAAAAGAATTAATTAATAAAATGTTATTGTAGCACTAGCATACAGTCTCATGTGACATCTGCTAAGGCTGGGAAGCTTGAGAGTGGCATTCTTTTCCCTTTTTAATTGTTTTATTTCTAAAATAAGAAATAGCATTAGCTTATGAATAGATCTGTTCTATTGGTGACAGTGACAGAGAAGACATGTCGAGGAAGATAGCTGATGAATAATGACACAATTTCCATTGCTGTGGTACAAAAGACGACCAGGTAAACCTAGTTAGATAAATACAATACCCACCTGGTGTCACCTGAATAAATGCTAAAACTGGAATGAGAGTGACATTGGTAGTGGCATGATTATAATCACTGGCTTCTATAAAATCCCTTCAGTAATTTTCCATCTACTTTATTTCTTTTTGTAAATTAGACTACAGGGCAGTCTGTCTTGCATTGATTAGTCCAGAGCACACAAATGGCTTAATAATGAGGAGAAGGAAATTGGGAATAGATAAAATAAATATTGCTTTAGCTCACCCCCTCTGAGATGTCTGCCATTATGCTCTCTCAAAACTGATGTTGAAATGATCATTAAAAATGAAAAACACAAATGAAGGCTCAGGCAAATCAAATGCTGTCTTGTCCAATGCCATATAACACATTTATGGAAGAGTTTGGGTTAGAATTCCTATTGTCCAACTCCCCATTCAGGGGTATTAAATCTGATTTGGTTTAACTGATTCCAAATCTTTGCTTCTCTCTTTGTAAGAATTTCCACTCTTTTCTTCTTTTTCTTCCTCTTGGTGTGTGTCTGCATAGGTGTTTTGTGGCACTTCAGCTTTATACACACCAANCACCTTCTCTACCACAGCTCTTCCCTGGCCTGTATGCCTTTTAAAACATGAACACTCCCAAAACTTTCCTCTGTGTCAGAACAGCCTGATATGAAAATCAAATGCTTTATTCTGCCATGTGAAATTTGTCATGTATTCTATCCACATGTCAAAGGCAAAATACAGAAACACATGCAATGTCCAAATGCACTTGACAAAAGTTTAAAAAGATCAATAGCCAGGAAACCAAGAAATGATAAACTTAAAACAAAATGGCCATGATGATGTACATGGGAAGCTGACAGAGGAGGCCCGAGTTCAAAGCCAGATGGACTAGATACCAAGTTTGAGGTTACCTGAGCTCTATAGCAAGATTCTGTCCCCTAAATAAGTAGATAAAATAGTAAATGTGATAAAACAATACAAATGATATTTCTAAATACAAAATCTTGTATCACCTGGAGATTCACCAGTTTGCTAGCTAGAGGTTATTTCTGTTGCCCTTAGAGGCAGTTTGGAAACTTATCCTATAGATTTTAGCAAGTAATTGGCAAACTGGATCCAAGGAATCAGTAACAGTTCAGATGGACTCAAGCATAATTGAAAATTCAGGGTAAGGAGCCAGCAAGGAGAGAACAAAGGAGTTTGCTGCACAAACCTGGCAATCTGAGCTTGGTCCCCAGAACTCAAATAAAGTGGAAGGGGACAATCAGCTCTACAGTTTTCCTCTGACCTCCACATACATACTATGAAATTTAGGGGGGAAAATCCAAAGTAAGAAACGCTGAACCACAATGAAGGGGTCCCCTCTACAGCAGATGAGAAGAATCCCCAGGCCCAGAATGATCAGAGCCTTCCTCTCAGACAATGCTTCTCCAAGACGTCCTCACAGTGGGGCAGTGGGAAGCAACTGAAAGAGTTAACCTAGGAGACTCGGTGCATGCGTGTGTGCGTGCGTGCTGAAGATCATGAACTCTGGAGACATGTCAAGTCCAGTTCTGCTTCTTACAAATTTCTGTCCTTGGTAAAGTTATCAGCTTCACTGGACCTCAGTTACCATGGCTGTAAAATAAAAATGGTCTTGGAAAACCGAGGCAAAACAGATCACAAGTCCAAGGTCAGTCCAGACCACATAGAGAGCTTACCCTCCCAAATGAGGATTTTGTTACAATTTACATTAAGCACTTACAAAATAAAAGTGTTGTAAGGGTTAAGTTAACTGATATTTATAAAGCATTTAGAATAATACCTGAGACCCTACATGCTGGGTAAACAAATAAAAATGATCTCTCTGGAGACCTTTAGGGGACTTCTTTTTTTTTTTTTAAGCGATTTCTTCACAGTTCCTCAAAATGCTGCATGTGGGCCTGACTGCTCACACTTGTATGAAGTGACATGTGTTCCCTTGTTCCACCTTGACACATCAGTAAATGGAAGGCTGACATTTAGAGCTGAGAGGCTGCACTTTGCAACAGCCTCTGGAGATCTGTGCTGAGGTCGGAAAGAACCAGAAAACACAGAAACAACAAAGTTTGCTCACAACACAGGCTCCAAGCAGTGGATCAAAGCCCTGCCACTGGGGGGGTAATCAGGGAATTGATTGGAGTCTCCCAGTCTCTTAGGCCTTCCATAAAGGGCGAGTTGTAACATTGCTTGACAGATACTCTAACAAAGGGGACTGGTGCAGAATTGACATTTGACAGATCAGTAATAATAATGAATATAGTTATGGTCTGCTTACCCTGTGTGTCGAATTCTTCTGCCTGCAGTACACTAATTCCAAAAGATTACACCTAATTTTATCTCCAATGTATCAGGCATATGAGGCACAGCAGGGTGTGAGAGCTGTCTAAGGTCACACAGCGAGCAAGTGTAGAAACTGGGATTCCCACCTAGACCATCTAGACAGGCGAGTTTATACTGTTATCTCAGCACTTAGAAGCTGAGGCAGACTTATTGATGAGAGTCAGCCTAGGCTATAAAGTAAGACTCTGTATATATATATATATACATATATATATATGTGTGTGTGTGTGTATGTATGTATGAATAGATATAGAATATGTTGGATATATATTGAATATATGTATATTGATATAGATATTCACCTGGACCATTTGATTCCAGGTTGTGTGTACTGAAGTCTCATGTCATGAAAGAGTTTAAAACACACTTCAAGACAAAGTGGAAGCCATGGGAGTGTAGTGCCTGGAAGCCCCTCAAGCAGGTGAATAACTTAAGTCCACAGATTTTGGACTGAAAGTAACATCTGCTTGGCAGTCTCCCACCAGTGGCTACATGCCATGGGTGATACAGTCTGGCCACTTCTGCCCAGTGATTCCTCTAGCAGACAAGCTTTTCTCTGGAGCTCCTTGTTGGCTTGGCGGAGACCAGCAGATTAGCACTGTGGCCTAAGGCTCACTATGGCCAGTCCTACTTCCTCTCTCTCTTTGTATTCACAGTTGTTAGTCCCTGCCAACCACTGTCCTCAGGCCCGCTTCTCATATGAGGCATCTCACAGCCCCAGCTCTCTGCATAGCATCTCATCTGTAAGGAAAGCCCGTAAACCACTGGGAAGGAGACCAGATCCAACACATCACAGAAAAGGTCTGTGTCAATGACAAGCAGGCAACCGACTCCGAGCGTTTGCTTCAGCACCTAGTTAACAAAGCATTTGTCTTTACCCATCCTTCCACTTCAGTCTTGCACCCAGGCACCTGCTTTCTTTTTGTTATTTTTTCGACATGGTTAGAAGATGAAATCTAACTTCATTGTAAAAGACTGACATTTTGGCAGATGCAAATGCTTCTTCCTCCCCCAGTTTTTCCAGGAAGAGAGCAATTCTGCAGCTGAACTGACTTCTTCACATTTAAAAATGTAGACACGGGAGGAGGATGGTAGGACAGAAAGGTCATAGGAAAACATATTATTCTATAAGCTTTATATATAGAGAGAGGGAGGGGGGAGAGAATGGGGGTGTTTAATGGAGTTGCTCCATGGGCATGGGTTATGCTCTTCCTAGAAGTTAGAGGTTGTCAGACAAAACAAACCAATGCCAGGTGTAGGATACCTCTCTTCAACCCTTCAAGTGGTTGGCTAAGGTTGTCCCAGGGACCACCAAAACAATGAAGGCTGTTGTCATCGCTCCAGTTTGCCCACTAGAACTTGTTAATATACCCTGTTGTCGAAGACACCATATATTTTGGTCATAGAACATGGAGAAAACAAGCTGGTAGCAACCTGGGTATTTACTTCTGCCTAGCTAGCTTTCATAGAGCCATATCCAGGCTGCTAGGGGAGAGGTCACCAATAGTCTTACCCATCTGTGAACCCATGAGCTAAATTAATGGTCAACTTGACAAGACATGCTCATAGGCACAATCAGGGTATAAAAGTTATAGGAAGAACCCATTGCTTTCTGATTGGGTTTAAGCACCACTCTACAGGAGAAAACTCACTCCTGGTACTGTAAAATCTGGCCAAAAATCCATGGCTAGTGAGCTCATAGGCCTAGGGGAGAACCTGTTATTATTATGTTGATAAATTGACATAATATAAAGCTGCCTTTTAATAACTATCTCTATAGTAATATACTAGAGTGGCTCTTAGTCCCCATCAGAAAAGCATCTTTCTTTAGCAGATAGTGGTTAATGCAGACTCACAATTTGTCAAAGTGCAGAGAACAAATGTCTGTGGAGTATTCAACCTAAAACCTATCAAACCTATATCATACCCCTTGCCCCCAAGACTAAGAGAACACTGTGGGGAAGGGAGAAGTAAGATTGGAAGAGCCAGAGATCAGGAGGACTGGAGCAAGATGGTGTCTTCTAGGCACAACAAAGGCCATTGCACACATGATCTCACAGCAGCTGTGGTTGCCTGCACAAGACTTACATAAGAGTAAGCCAGTGAACATTTCCGAATGGGTGTGGGAGGGGCTCACAAGGACCTCCTTCAGGGGTGTTGCCCCAGGTAGATTGACCATGCTCAAGTAGATGGCTTGACATCCAAGCACATTTGGATAGTGCTAAGTTTAGACTAAGCAGGTTATATTTTTTTTAAAGGAAATGAAGTTGGCAAGGGACCTGGGAGGAGTTGGAGGGGTCTGGGAGTACATATGACTAAAACCACTGTATACATGTATTAAATTCTCAAATAATAAATAAATAAAGCCACTAATTTTATGTTCAGTCAAATGTAATATACTTTATTAAACATTTCAATGAAGATTATAGAAATGTTGTGGGAAGGTAGGTAAGACAAGAAGACGTCCACATTTCCATAGAGTACACATTCTGGAATAAAGACACATCATGGGCAAATTAAAAGTCAGAGTGCTTACAACTTCTAAACCTGCACGAGTATTATAGAAACCAGTAAGGAAAGATATTATGGAAGCCGACACAGTAGATGGCATAGCAGTATGGATACGGTTTGTATTTGTTAGGATTATATGGCACAGGAAACAGATGGCAGCACTGCCTAATGAAAGCCAAAGGAGTGCTTTAGAAGAAAAAGAGAGAATGTATTAGCAGGGCGTGAACTTCTCATGGGCATTGGAGACGGGAAGAGCGACTATAACCAGGTGGTCTGATCAAGGAGCCTTGCTAGGAGGGAGATGCAATTATCTGGAGCATCATTGCTGCAGGAATGAAACATCAGATTAGCTTAATGTGCATGTGCACCGTTGTCAGCACTTGGGGAGCACCTTGAGCAGACATTCTCTGGTAAGAAGAAGATAATTTTTTTAAAAAGAAGGGGAGGGGAGGAGAGAGAGGAAAGGAGAGGGGAGAGGGGAGGGAAGGGAAAGGAAGATGAATATAACTTTAGCTGTTTAATAGGTTATGTTAGGTTTCCCTGTTTTAACTCATGTACAAATTCAGGAGGATAGAGATGACTTCATCTCCCTTTCTCTCTTTTACCTCTCTTGAGCTAACCAGGCTTCAGTGGGAGTTATGCAGTAACCCATGACAACAACCTAAAGACACTTGTAAACACAGTGACTACTAAACTACCTTGCGTGAGTTCAAAACTAGCACATTGACAAGGGTGAATGCCTTTCAATTAGCTCTTTCAGTTGAGACTATCTCAATCCCTGACCCTCAGATCATCCCAACACCTAGAAGGACCATGAGTGACCAGCCTAGAGCAAAAGGGTAGCAAAAGGTCAAGTCAGGTAGATGCTTTCAAAAGTTACTAAACCGGGCTTGGAGAGATGGCTCAGCGGTTAAGAGCACTGGCTGCTCTTCCAGAGGACCTGAGTCCATATTCCCAATATCTACATGGTGGCTCACAACCATTTATAATGGGATCTGATGCCCTCGTCTGGCATAAAGTACATGCAGAAAAAGCACTCATACATAAAATAATAAATCTTTTTTTAAAAGTTACTGAAGCATAGAATTCAGCAGTGGAGAGAATGAACTAGTTCTAACCAGTTTGCTACTGTATTAAATATGCTCTGGATCTCACTTTTCCAAATTTTAAGAGTAACAGGCTTACTGTATTTTTATCAATGTGCTGACAAAAATGTTACATTTACTAAATTATTCTAAGAATTTCAAATGGTAACTAATATTAAAGTTCAGCTAGTTCACTCTTTCTCATTTTACAGCTGAAAAAAAATGATAAATAAATTCCAGTGATGAGGAATGGCTTGCCCAGGATAACACAGCTTTAAGGCGGGGTTCAGTCCTTTTGTCCCAGTTGAATACTCCTTTTACAATGACAAGGTTGAGCTATAATGGAGCTAGAAGCCTCAAGTGGCACACTCCAGTGTAAGAATCCCCTGGCTCTATTATAGGTGGCACACTCCAGTGTAAAAATCCCCTGGCTCTATGACCTTGGGAAATTATTTATCTAAAGATTAGCATCCTCACATTATTATTATGAATAATGATAACACTGCAGTGGATTCCTCCAAGGATTCAGAGGAAATGTTTGCAAAACGTTTAGGCAGTGCTCCGCTTCTGCAGGCTTCCTATGAAAATACGTTCACTCTAGTTTGTAACACTTGTTGGGTATTTTCCAATTCTCCTGCTGATGCAGTCACAGTGTTTTTAGGATCGAGCATAGACACCCTTCTCTGCTCTTCAAAAGATATACAAAGTAGAGTGGAGGGATACAGTGAAATATGCAGTTGAAGAAAACGAGTCAGGAGGTCTAGAAAGTTATGTTGTACTTAATTCATACGTCTTGTGTTTATTCATGAAACCACCTAAAATATAATGTTTTTTTTTCATGGAAAACAAACATTGGTTCTCCTGGGGCCTCTTGCACAGCAACTAGATTGAGGTCTCTAAGCCACATGTATGATAAACTGAGTATTAATGGCCCCTTGCCATCCTCCTAAACTAGAGGAAGTTAAGCTTGTGATTCCTCTTTCATTTGCTACATGCATCACACAAAGAGGAACTAAACCCAAGCTCAGATCACCTGCTAGAAGTGAAGCCCGAGCCATGACTGTATGCAACCACTGATTGAGAGAGGGTCATGTGATAAATGGAAAACTCCCAGGGAAAGTAACCGAGAGTATTTTTATTGTTAGCTGCCCCCCTCCTCTCTCTCTTTCTTTCTTCCTCACTCTCTCTTCCTCTCTCATTCTCATAGAAGGTCTTATTGTGTATCCCAGACTAGTCTTGCAATTCTCTTGCCTCAAGCTCCCAAGTATTTCTATACACCAGCAGACCCGTGTTGTTTTAATTTTTATTTGTAATCATTGTCTTAATCTGAAATCCAACTAGACTTGGAGGAAACTGTGAACCACAAGAAACTGCAGTGTGAACACAAGGACTACATCCATTCACAGAGCTGCATGGAGGGATGACTTCTGAACCACAGAAGGGGTGGTCTAGTTGTTAAGGTAAACATTATAGTTGTCCAGAGTTAACCTTGATAATCCTGGTTATCATCCTCCATGGCTTCTAGAACATTCCTGGCCTCTTTTCATCTTCCCAAAGACCCCATGCTTGCCACCCAACCAGTCATTCTTAGTAGTACAGAGGCGCTCTGGGAATATTGCTATGCAGCATTGGGAATGTGCTGGTCATCTCCATTTCAAAACCGCTCTTTTAACTTCTTATAACAACGAACATATTGAGACTTGATGAACAGTGTACAGGGGACATTGAAAATGAGACTCAGCATGGAAATTAAAAGGTGTGCCATTTCCAGTGTGTGGTTGAAAGTGTCTGTTTTCAGAGAATTACATTTAGAGTAGCCAAATCATGTTTCTGACCATGAAGTGGAAGACACTCTCACTGACATTATTCTTTATATGACAAAACATTAAAAGCCTGGCCAAACTATAGGTTTGGTAAACAAAAGTGGTTCCAGTCCTCATCTGCGTTTTGTTGCTATAACATAATTCTTGATGGTGGATAATGTTTAAGGGAAGAAAGAGAGATTTATTTGGCCATGATTCTAGCACCTGTAGAGTCCAAACAGCATGGCCTTAGCATCATCTGGGAACACCTCATCTGTGTCGTGACACAGTGGCGGGATTGATGGTAAAAGTTATGTGTGCAAGGAAGGAAGCAAAAATACAGGAAGGGTCAAGCTATTTATAACCAAACTACTCTCTCAGGGACGACCCTGGTCCTGTAAGGACTACATGATCTATTTGTCCCCTAAAGACCATACCACTCAATACTATCATAGTGGCAACTACGTTTCTGGTATATGAATCTTAGGGATGTGCTTAAACAACATCCAGTCTAGAAAAATCATTGCATGTCATTACCTTTAACGACAAGAAAGTCCTCCATGTTATAAAATATAAATAGTATGTCCATTTCTATAAACAGTAAAGGGACAATAATGATATTGTGCTGGCAAGAGTCTTTTCTGGTCAGAATGGATGACAAAAAAAGCACCTCCTCCCCTAACCCTTGGCATATAATTCATTTATTCACTAACTTTTAAAATAAGTACTTATTGAATCCCTCTCAGTGGTCACTTATCACTCTGGGCACTGAAGATAGTACAGTGAATAAGCTAGATGAGGTCCTTGCCTTCATTAAACACATAACCGCATGGAGTGGGTAAGCATGAACAAGCCATTAGAACAAGTGTGAAGGGTTTTCTGACAGTGTGATGTGTGGTTGCACTCG
>LZPO01076210.1:20231-34610 GCA_001675575.1 Neotoma lepida
CTGAATTTAGATCTCTTTTCTAAGAAGAGAGGGGAGAGAGAGAGAGAGAGAGAGAGAGAGAGAGAGAGAGAGAGAGAGAGAGAGAACTTCTGTCATTGTATAGTATACATAAGAAAGTGTCTCTGCTGTTGGACATCCCATTAACATGTGCCCAGAATTTACTAATCTACTACTTTTTAGAACACTGAAGATTGTGTACAAGAAAAAAACAAACAAATTGATCTGTTGAAAATTCTTACATGNCCATGGACTTGTAGAACAAGAAGTTACGTACTCTCATCCAGCTCTCCAAACAAAGGCAGTCACAATTGTAGGTCCAATAACCAAATGGTACCATCTGTCCAATTTCNAATTCAGCAATTTTATGTCTTTGTGGCCTCGACAGTAACTGCTCCTAATGGAAGCACTCCTGACTGGAAAGTCACATCTGNACATTTTCCNTACTACCTATCTTTGCCTCCTAGTGGGCGAATTGCTATTACCTCACCGGCTTCTGCCTGCTGTTCCCAAGGTCACCTAATGATAGCATCGCTACAGCTGATCTGGGTGAATCTCAAAGCTATTCTGAGTTTTAAATTCGCCCATCAATGTGATCCCGCTGGACCACCTATATCGTTCCCCACTCCCATTCTCTACTGTGATTATTCCAAATGTTTTTCTATGTCCCCCAAACCAAACCCGGTCTAGAGAACTTGGAGGTTCCCAGACAGAAATCCGCTCCTCTTCCTGGGTAATTGGTTCCTTCTTTCCCATCAAAGCCTCCTGTCCCTGCCATTCCCTTGTTTCATTCACTTAATTCTCAGAATAGGCATTTGTTCTTACTGCAGGACCAGCCTTCAGCTAGGGCCTCTCCTCTCTGGGTGGACTGACTCCACCCCCAGCTCAGCTTCACACCCTTTAGAGGGGTTNGGGTCTTATCAGTCAGGAAGGGAGGAGGGAGAAAAGGAGGAGGGAACGGAGAAGAGAGGCAGAAAGGAGAGAGGGAAGAAGGGGAGACCATTAAGGGATGGAGGGAATAAACTCCTTGCTGTTGTCTGGTCCACTNTCCCCACACAGCTTTCTCAAGAGTCTGCTCCTGTGCTGGAATGTCTCATCTGTACTATGTGAATACACTGGTCAATTTTGTGCCCCTTTGGTTTGGCCAAATATTGTCAGGACCAATGGAGACCTTCTTTTGCAGGCTTTGTTAGTATGAGATGCTTGCTGCTCTCTCCTTTAAAAATGTTTCCTAAACCCTAGGACACCACAAACGCCTCATTCTGACTCCCTCCACTTTCTGGGTTTTGTGCATTTGAGGTCATTTTCATCACCATCTCTGCTGACCTGTTAAAGCATTAGATGGTGTTGAAACTTCTCTTTCTCAAAGCCTTCCTTGATTGTCTGAATGTCCCTCTCTTCTTCATACCTTTTCCCCCCTCATCTTTCTGTTCTTTTATTAAAAGACAAGCTTTGGCTGGAATATCTTTTAAGCTTACGCAATTTTCAAATTGAGTAAAAGTAAAAAGTCTCTTCCCAAATACAATAAATGGAAATGTTTTCAAGTATGGTGACACCTTATTAATCTTACTGGTATCGACTGTTTCACTACACATTGCATTATTTTTAAATCAATAGGCTTTGTCCCAAAATAATGAAACTCTTGAGAGAGAGAGAGAGAGAGAGAGAGAGAGAGAGAGAGAGAATAACACCCAGCAGCATGTCTGACTTTTAATGATTGTTCAATAAGCAAACAGTTTGAAATTATCGAATGAATGAATACTAAATTAAGGAGGTAGTTAGGAATCCAAATTCAAACAAAGAAACACAATTTGCCAAGTTACACAGCTTTACTCAGAGAAAAATCAGGAATTGAATCTGGTCATTGTTACTATGCTTGTATATATTTTTAAAGCTCTTTTGAAAAAAACATTTTAAGCTGGGTGGTGGTGGCACAGGCCTTTAATCCCAGCACTCAGGAGGCAGAGGCAGGCGGATCTCTGAGTTTGAGGCCAGCCTGGTCTACAGAGTGAGTTCCAGGACAGTCAGAGCTACACAGAGAAACCCTGTTTCAAAAAACCTAGATAAATAAATAAANAAAGAAATGTAAATATACAATATATTCTGAGCAGTTTCCCCTCCCCCATTTCCTCCTAGATTCTCTCTACCTCCCCACCCGTCCATCTCCAACATTTTGTTCTTTTTCTCTCTCTTTAGAAAATAAACAGGCAAATAAAAATGTATTTTAAAAATGACAAAACAAAAAGCACAAGAAACACATACACACAAACAAAAACCATATAAACACAAAATTGGAAACCGTAATATAGGAGCAAAAAAATCAATCAGATAAAAAAAGTTCAAACAAAGCAATATGACACACACAAAAAAATCTACAAAAAAAGATGTTGAGTTCATTTTGTGTTGACCATCTACTGCTGGGTATGGGCCCTGACCGTAAGTGTGGTTTGTATACCCAGTGGGGCTCCATTGGAGGAAATAAATTTTTCTTTTACACACAGTTGTCAATTAAATATAGCTTCTAGGACAAGAGTTCATGTCCAATTCCCCCTCTCAGTGCTGGGACCCCACCTGGCTTGAACCTGTGCAGGCCCTGTACATACTGTCATCATCTCTATAGTTATATATAATTAATCCTGTTGTGTCTAGAAGACACTATTTCCTTGTTGTCATCCATTCTCTCTGGCTCTCACAGTCTTTCTGCCTTCTCTTCTGCATAGCTCACCTAGCCCCAAGGGAAAAGGTTTGATGAAGATATCCCATTTAGGACTGAGTATTCCAGTTCTGAATATCATACAGTATGGGTCTCTGTATTAGTTCCCATCTAATGCAGAGGAAGCTTCTCTGATAATGGGTGAGTGAGACACTGCTTTATGGGTATAGCAGAATGACATTAGGAGTCATTTAATTGTTATGCTCCTTTAGCAGAACAATAACAGTATTTAGTTTTCCCCTAAGTCCATAGCCTATCTAGTCTCGGATTCTTGGCCACCCAAGCAGTGTCAGGCATGGGTTCTGTGCTGCCTAGTTTTATGTCAACTTGACACAACCTAGAGTCATCAGAGAGGAGGGAGACTCAATTGAGAAAATGCCTCCNTAAGACCAGGTTGTAGCAAGCCTGTACAGCATTTTCTTAATTAGTCATTGATGGAGGAGGGCTAAGCCCATTGTGGGTGGTACCACCCTAGGTTGGTAGTCCTGGTTCTATAAGAGAGCAGGCTGAGCAAGCTATGGAGAGCAAGCCAGAAAGCAGCACCCCTCCATGACCTCTGCATCAGCTCTTTCCTCCAGGTTCCTGCANTGTTTGGATTCCTGTCCTGACTTTCTTCAAAGATGGACTATGATGTGGAAGTGTAAGCCAAATAAACCCTTCCTTTCCCAACTTGCTTTTGCTCATAGTGTTTTATCCTAGAAATAGTAACCCTACCTAAGGCAGGTTCCATCTAATGGAGTGGGAATCTTAAATCTAATCATAAAGTGGTTGGTTACTCCCTCATTTGTGCCACTATTGCACCGGCACATCACTCAGGTAAGTCACCGTTGTAGATAACAGGGTTAGTAATTGTATTGGTGGTTACCCTTCTCCTCTGGTAACATGCAGAGTACCTTCTAGTACCACGAACACTCTTCAGTAGGAGCGATAGCTTTAGTTAGGCACCAGCTTGACTTCTCTGTGTTCAATGACATATGTAAGTGTTGTCTTCAACAATAGGACCTTATCATCAATTGTGGAAAGAAATGAATAAGCTCTTTTAAAAAAACATTTATTAAAAAATATTTCTTTGTGTGAAGGAGGGGCAGGCCAGGGCACTATGTGGAAGGCAGAGGACAACTTGCAGGAGTCAGTTTTGTCCTACCATGTGAGTTCCAANGATCAAACTCAGATCATCAGGCTTGGTGGCAAACATCTTAACTGCTGTGCCATCTCAATACCCCTAAGTCTGTGTATCTTTTTATTCACAACTTCATTGTTTGTCTCCTAGCTAGTCAGAGCTTTTCAAATATTTTAGAAGTTTATGTTGAAACTTTCTTTGTTGATAGCATGATGTTGTCACTCTTAATGATGACAGTTTCAGGTCATCTCCTTGGAGACATCTGAAGGACACAGGAAGCATTTCAATAATTCTGTCCTCAATGTAATAATTATGCTCATTTGAAGTTTTCCACATTATTCAAACTGCTTCCCTTCAGCATTTATTTGGCAAACCCTAGATGCTAACATTAGCGGAAATCAGATCAAACTTGGAAGTCTCTGGATCTATGCATTGTGGTTCACAGGTCAGTTTTCAAGGTCAAGGGCCATCCTGGAGCCAAGGTAGGCAAAATAGTTAATTTGGAAGAAAACCATATCATGGGGAAGAGTGACACTGGAGACAGTGTTTTGTGTCCGACTATCCCTCACAATTCAGCCAGTAGCTAGCTGTGGATGGCCAGAAGCCACGGANGCCAGCTACTGAATATTTTGTTGTTGTTTTTCATTCATTTCTGAACTTGTATTCTATTCTTTTGTTTCCTCAATGCTAGGGATAGAACCCAGGGCCTTACACATGTTAGATAACTACCCAACTTCTGTAATTGCTACATGAAATTATAAAAAGCCTGTACATATTACAACAGAAAATAGATAAATAAATATATGTTTAAAGAAGTTAATCCTCCCCTACTGAAGGGTACAAAATAAGTGAACTAAATTCATCCTATCCCTCTTGTATTTCTTCTAAGATTATGGGGTAGTACACGTGTATTTTTTCTTCCTTAAAAAAAAAAGGGTGCCACATTCCTNCATCGTAACAAGTGCCTGTAATCCCTATAAGCAAACACAAGAAAAGATGTGTTAATGACCACGTATAGCATTCATTGTTGGATTCTAAAGTATGCATTTGGCTCTATTTATTGACAAACACATATCTTTCTAGCATTCAGAGGAAAGGGAAAATGTATGCTTTTGACCCTGTTTTATTTACCTGTTTGGAAAGGAATCAGCAACTTACTTGCTGGTGGAATTTTTATGGAGTGAAGTAATGGTGAGTCTTTCAAAATTGTTCCANGAATATCCACTAAGCACTTTCTTAGTTCCTTCTCTTTTCATTTTCCAGACAGTCGCCCTGTGCAGTNTGTGTCTCCTGCCTTGGCCTCTTGATTACTTTCTATGCAACTGGTGTTATGCTATGTATTAGGGACCCTGTAAACAAATGTGGTCTCTACCCTCAGTGAACCTATTTGGGAGCAGGAGGTCAGGTGTGCAGGTGTATATCAGAGTCCAGTTAGTGCCATGGTGTCCATAAGCCTGAGACTACAGAACTCACTAGTGGTCAGTCATAAAGGGATTGAAGGAAGGCTGCTCAAGGGTGGCACCTGGCCTGGGTCTTGTGGACATGGAGGAGACAGGCTAATAGGATGGAGTGCTTAAAGTCAGATAGAGCTGTTCTGTTCTCAGTCAATGGAGAAGAAAAAACTCTTAGGAAACTGGGAAGACTTCAGTGTGGCTAGAGCAGAAACTCTAGGTATGGAGAGTTGATCTCACGAAGGGCATGGTAAGACCAGACAAGGGTCTGAGCAGGTAAACANTACAGAGGGGTTCTCCAAAGAAGTCCCCAGGTCCATTTCTACTAAGAATGTATCCAAAGGCCCCTGGAGATCATGGCTACTTTCTAAATTTTGCTCTCCAATGACCTTGAGAGAACTGTTGCCTCAGAGTCCACAGAGCCTGTCGTCCTCCACCCAGGGACTGAGGCATGGAAAGTCGCCCCCTCCCACCTTCACCAAAGAACTTGCCCCCAAGCCTCTTGATCCCACTTAAGAGCAGCNGTCCTGAGAATGCACACACCCTAGGCCTTTGCTGTCTCTCCATTCCCATTAAGGCCAGCCCTCAGAAGCCACCCAGTGTCACCTTAAGCTGTGTAAAAACAACCACCTTGTACCACTATGTGGCTGTGTACTCAGTAAGCAGGGACTAGACACACAGACTCTGACCTATATCTCATGGTCCACTGCTGCTGCTATTTGCTTAGTAAATCCTTGCATACATTTTAACCCCCCTGTGCTATGATTTCATGGTAATGGTTTGGTGCTTAATAAACATGTACAAATAGTCATTACAATGGGGTTCTATGGCCAGGGAAAAGAAAAGGCAAGAATAACAGCACAGAGTGAGTATGTGAATATCACTTTCCTGGGCGCTTACTGAATCACAAGTCCTAAGTGTAGCAGTTTAAATGTATTATCTCATTGAATATTTATGACAGCTTGCAATATAGATACTGCCTCAGGTAAGAAAACTGAGCCTAGGTGCTGAGTACAGAGTAGCTTTCTGACCGCAGATAGCCATTCTCATTTGCCACAGCTGAGGCCTGTGGAATAGAGCACGGGACTCTNTGTTCAGTTTCAATAGCTAACAAAATATTCAAATCCAGGAGGATTCAGTCTATGGACCCAATCACCATTCGGTGGCTCACATACTTGCCCTAGACACTCTGACCACCATGGCCACCCTTGTGCCCCCCTCCACCCTCCACAGTTATTCTGATCCTTGCCTAAATCCTTTTATATCCATTTTGGTTATCAATATACCAGGAATGTACTCTGGCTTAGCAAGAAGACCAAACACGAGGCTTCAGTGTTTAATACAAGATATCACGGCAAGTGCACACAGTTAGCGTGTGCTTTTCCTACAGTATAGACTTCAGACTTCCTATGAGCGATGAGAATTCTTTTCCAGTGGGGTTGTTTACAAGTGACTACTTGCTATCTTTAAAAAGCATTAATATATTAATGTACTTTGGCTATCATATTTTCAGAAGCTCCTCTTGAATTATTAAACATGAATGTGTTTGAAAAGCCTTGTTTTTGTTACACCCGACCTGGGCACACACTTTAATCTGTGATGTATGAAGTAGAAGCCGGTGTTTTGTATTTAGCATAAGGATAAAACCACTGCAGAGCAAACTTAGCACATTTTGAAAGAGGCTAAATGAAGATCAAAAGAATAAATAAAAAATGAGGAAAAGGCACTCTCTCGTGTCATGTTGTTTACAAACATGACAGTTTACAGTTAAAAGTAATAAACTTAAATACACTTGGCTATTTCCTTTTGCAATATCTTTATGTCACCCATTAATAATGGTTGAAACGAAATCCAGGCATTTTGTCAGGGTCACAGGGCAAGAGCTGAGCCCAGCCTGTGAGTGGGAATGGTAAAGGCAGGGATTTAACTGTAGTATTAGCAAAAAGTTTGAGTGTGTGCACACTTGAGGAGTTGACACCCCTGGGCGCTTGCCCAATGCCCATCTGCTTTCCATCAAAGTGTGCTCCTGATCCACAGGGCTCCCGGGCCATAGTCAGGGGAGTCTGTGATGCCGGTNGCCACTGGCACCCACTCTGTAGCCATTTCCTCACCCGGCCCCTGAGCANAAAGTCCTTTCCTTGTAGAAGGTGCCGGAGCATAAAACAATGTCATCTTCAACAAATCTAATATCAGCTGGACTCTTATATATTTCTCCACATAGGAAAGTACCTAGAANATCCAGAAAATGTGGCCTTGAATTTTAATCTCAAATCTGGATAATTAGGACTTCAGTGTTAGTTTTAGGGGACCTACTCTCCTTAGCTGTTGTTTCNCCAACAGGCACAGGTAGACTTTATTCCGCACACACAGATAATACGCCTCACATCATCTACTTTTCTTCTTCCTTCCCTTTTTTTTCCAGTGCTGGAGATCAGTATTTTCCATGCCTTTTACATAGGCAGTGGATCATGTAACTCCTTAAAGGATCATATGGAACATACATTAATAGCCATCAATATTTTCTGGGCTCGTAAGTCTGTATTGTTAAGAAAAAAATTTCCTAGCTAAAAATTCATTATAGTCTATGAAGAAATTGTGATAGAAACAGATATGCCTTTTTTTTTCTCTTCAGAGCACATCCTCACACCCTCAAGCGGAACGCATGCATGGAGATCACCCTGAGCTCAGTCCAAGCTGCAGACAGCCTCAGCTCTCGGCTCTGTAGTTCAGACATGGCTATTCCAAAGCAGACCTCACAAAGTGCAGTGTCTATGTTAGTTTGTCAGTACTTGTACAGCCTCTTGGCTATGATAGTTCCTGTCTAACAGTTTATACGAAAGGTTGTTTACCTAGGGACCCAGCAAAGGAGTGCAAGGAAGGATGGGATTGCTTTGAGAAGAACTGTATTTAGTTTACTATACATGGAGCTTGGCTATAAACAGGAAAGTGACTCTGGATAGTTGTCCATGAATGTGCAGGTGATTCAGAGTCTCTGCTTGTTTCCATTAAGAAACTAATGGCAACAATTGGTGTGGTTGTGGGATTGTCTCCACCAAGACAGCCTGGTTTCTCATCTCCCCAGTCTGGATGTTCTACCCTGATTTCCTTGGGACGTTCTACATTTGTTTNGGAGTTCGTGATAGTNTGAGGGTTTGTGATAAAACTTTAAGTCTTCACTTCTCTGAGATGCTGTCAGTCCCTCCTAAAGAGGATTGTTGTGCTTTTTGTGCTGAATACACAGGAATAGCACCAGAAGGAGGCACTAGTCCCCTCTCTAAAGCCAAGGGGTCTGCACCTGTAATCTGTCCATGCTGTGCTTTCTTGGTCATTCTGCTGCCTATGCCTCTGACTCAACACTTAGACTTGAACTGATCCACCATTCTTAAAATGAATTCCTCTAGTGAGGTCTGACTTCTACTTTCCAGGCACCTGAGCTCAGGGCTTCAAAACCATCCCCGATGCTCCCTCTTCTTGGTACTCTATCAGCTGGCAGGTCCTGAGCATTCTTACTGTGATATCTCCCATGGCCATCCTTCTCTTTCCGCACTACCACTACTGTAGCCATTCCAATCCATTCACTGCATGGTTGGAACACTGTCGTGGTATCCGAGCCTCCTTTAAGAAAGCCACAGTATTCATTTTCAGGCACTAACTGAATCTTGTCATGATTCTCATAAATACCCAAAGCAGTCTCCATTGTAGGAAAAACTTCAATGCTCTTTCACTGGTGAGTTAGGCCTCAATGCCAAGCTATCTCTTTAATCCTGTCTTCTAATTTCTATTTCCTCTCAGCCCCAGTGAGTACTATTTACCCTTCTTCCATATCCATGCCCAAGCCACCCCTCTCACCTGGGTCCAAGCTACTTCTTCCATCTAGTAGGCTTACCAGGTTGTCATTCCGAATCTCCTTTCCCTTGTTGAATTGAAAAGATATAGTGTCTCCTTGCCACCGTCCTTGCAATTAGGGTCAGTCATATGTCACAGTTTAGCCTTTGAGATGGCATTGCCTTTGCTGTTCTGTGTTCTATTTTAGTTATAGAGAAATTACAGTAATTACTGTAGAAATGCAAATTCTATAAAATGACATCATGGGGGTTTGGNACCAAAAGGGGAGAATTGTCACTGATTCTAGATGCTCAGATACATTAAAAATTGTATCTAAGAGAACAGTATCAATTCTTTAAAAACTGTGAAGGTTTTCCTTGATTATTGAATATGTTTAGTTCTCACCCGCTTATACCCTTCTTCCTTCCTTCCTTGTTTGATTGAAAAAACAAAACAAAAAGGCTGGAGAAATACCTTCATCAGTAAATTGTTTGCAAGCATGAGGACCAAAGTTCAGATCCCTAGCACCCATATAAAGAGCTTGACACAGAGATCTGGGCTCGTAATCTCAGCACTGTAGAAGCAGGAACAGGAGGATCCCTGGGGCTTGCTGAACAGCTAATAGTGAAGAACCAATGACTCTAAGGACAATGACACCCCCTGTGGCAAATCATAATGTGGAAGGCAACAGAGAAGACACTCAACCTTGGTCTCTGGTCTCCATGTTTGTGTCTGTGCATTTATACACACACACACACACACACACACACACACTCACACACGCATGCATGCACACACACACACAGAAAAAGAAAAAGAGTAAAAGAATATAGAATTTGATAGAAGAAACAGAAAAACTTCAGTTGTCGTCTTTACCTCCTCTGAGAAATCACTGGCTCTATTGAGTTCCGGTAAGCTGCACTGTAGTTGAGTGCCATGGCCTGGCATAGCCGTACCACAAACGAGGAATTACAAAACTCCAAACTTCCTGTTCACCTGGATTTCAGCAGTTCATCACAGAGACCTTCTGTCGTGTCACTTTTTTTCTAGAATGTGCTTAGGGGTTACCAAGTCAAATTGTCCAACCCACAAACTATTGACTTTAGTCCCCAGAATAGTAGCTATAGAAACTGCGAAGGTCGCTTATAAAGGCCATGTGGTTAACANGAAAAGAAGAAAGGAGAGCCGTTGACCCCCAAGCCACCTCAGGGCAGTTTTACTTCTGTTCTGAACAGCAGAGTATGAACCAGCTTCTCAGTAAAGTGACTCTGAGCAAAAGACATTGTCACATCCACTGCTGAGACCGACCTATCAAACCCTTCATTTAGATAGGCAAGTGATAGCTAATGTCTTTCATATTTGAGCAACTTGGTTTCATAATAAATAATTTTCTAAAAGTTCTTACAAAAATAAACTTCTCCTTCCCTGAGAGATTTTTGATTCTGGCATTTATAAGGAAAAGATGGTTTCTAAAAGGAAATAGTCACATTTGCTTCACAACACAACACGTGTCACACGGTTGGCTGTGCTCAAGACGTTCACTCACTGCTGGGCACCTGCTTTTCAAAGCCCAGGTCTGGTCTTCAATACCCCAGTGAGTCCACGGAGAGNAGCTGAAGTTGCAGCCACCTAATAGAGAACAGGAGTAGGAAGAAGGAATGGGAAAGGAGGAGAAGACAAGTGAGGGCATGTGAGGTGGGGAGGGAGTCTACAAAGCAGCGAGGGAGTCGTCATTCTTTCTGTGAGCTCCTTGAATTCAAAGGCCACCACAGCCCAGAGCCAAGCACGATTTTAGGTGTGAGTGGGGGCAGGAGAGGGTACAAAGTGCTCAGAGCACATGACACATTTTAATATCTCATGGTCTGGTGAGGAAGGCTGATGATCAAGAAGTCTCGTGGAATACAAACTTGATAGAGGTTAAGAGTTCTCTGCTACTGTAAAGAGACCACGGACAGAACACTTCCTTCCCCTAGTATGAGCTGAAAGGTTCTCATGGGAATGCTGAGACTTGCAGAGGGTCTTCCATGATCAATAGGACAAACACGGACAGGACATTCAGAAAAGGANTGGTTGTTCCTATGATAAACACAATAAAAAAAAAATCAATGATGAGAACAGACACAGGATGTGTGGAGAACAGCAAACTGACTGCGCTCTCGGAACACAGTTTCCATGAAGAGGAATTGTGATACAGTGGGAAGCCAGGCACCAATAACTCACAACAGAAGCAAAGCTCTGCTCAGGGCTTGCTTTCCAGGCTGACATCCCCAAGTCTCCAAACTAGCTTCTGAGAAAGAAACTTGGTGCTTCTGCTTCCTCCTGTTTAGGACACTGGATGAATTCCTAGCTTGTTTACATTAGACCATATGAGATAATAAAGAAGATAAAGAGACATTAAGCATTTGGTAAGCTGCAGCATAGTCCCAGGCGACCACTTCCGTCTGCTGACATGAACTGTTCCTTGGCAATGGGGAACTCATTAGTGATATGTATGAGCCAGTGAACACATCTCAGGCTCATAACTCTGGGAAGTATACGTGGTCAGTTACAAACAGAGATATTATCAAAAACATTTTCTTTGAAAGCACAAAAAGCCTAGAAACTTGTTTACATTGTTATCAAAGAATAAGTGCCTGAACAGTAGACTAATAAATTAAAATTATACTAAGTCTTCAAGTTATACTTTGTTTCTTAGTTCTCAGTAATTATTTCTCAAGGTAAAAAAAAATTAGAGTCAAAATTAATCTGCAGGAAAAACAGATTTTAAAAACATATCTTTTTTCTGTAAAACTAATCATTGCAATTATGGGTCTGAGTTTCTTGATGTATAAGATGCTATCCAATCACACAGTTCATCTTTTTTTATTTTTTCAGTATGAGAGGCTGAGCCCAGGACCTTAATGCATCTTAGATAAGCACTCTACCAGCAAGCTGTATCCCCAGCTCTGGCTCTCAAACTCTGGTCAGGGCTCTGAATTCTCTAAATACCAGCTGTTTCAACACCTGTTTTTTATTTCAAGGCTGACTTATAGCCTAAGATGCTATCAAGAAAAGCTACACATAAGCCACACAGCCACTTACATGTCAGTAAACTGAAAAGTGGCATAACTGATCTAGATTTATTGACCTTCGCTGGGCTCCCAGTGATCACTTATTCTCTGCATTTTCACCAGTTGTAAATCTCTGTAGAAGCCTCCATCTACTGGAGAAAAAAAAAGTTGCTCTTTGGTGAGGGATGCTATATGCATCTGTGGATATAAGGATAAGTATTTAGAATATAAGAGCTTTCTGCAAGGCTGGAGAGATGGCTCAGCAGTTCAGAGCACTGTCTGTTCTTACAGAAGATCTGAGTTTGGTTCCCAGCACCCACACAGTAGTTTACAACTATCTATAACTCCAGTTCCAGGGTATCAGATGCCCTCTTTTGACATCCATGGGTACCAGGCATGTATCTGGTGCACATCCATCCACACACACAAAANATTCACCACATAAACTAAAATAAATAAATCTAATTTAAATTTTAAATGCTTTTTATGAACATGTTTAAACAAAACAATACATTTTAATACCAGTTTTAATAATTAAAATTAATACTATATTCTAAAAAGCCACATAAAGGATTTAGACGTTTCAATTACATGCCCAAAACTTTTATTAAAGTATATTATTAAAGTATGAGTCTTNTTGATGCACTCAGATGGCCAGCCCTATGAGACAAAGAGGTTTGCATTCAGTCAGGGACTAAAAGGGATCATGAGAAAATGACTGAGATTTGTTATTTTTTGTATAAAATTACCATGCACTGGATGATCCCTATTAATTCACAATATATACCAGGAGACTACCACATCAGCAGTTATTCTTCTGATACCTGCTATGATTTAGATAATTGATCCCCAAGAGCCCTTCCCAGCCAGTACTCCTGAGAGNTGGTGGCGCTTTGAAGAAGGGTGACCTCCTGGACAGCAGATGATTAGGTTACTGGGCACATACTCTCAAAATACTATGGGAATCTCCATCTTTTCTTTTCTCTTTACTTCTGCATTATTTTCTNTTATGCAATGAACAGNCCCCCTACCCTGATTCCTGCCATGACACATACCACCTCAGGACCAAAGCACCAAAGCCCAGTGACCACACACTGAAACCTCAGAAACCATGAGGCGAATCAGACCTCTTCTGTGTTAAGTTGGTGTTCTCTGGGACTTTGTTACAATGATGGAAAGCTGATGAGCACAAAGCACAAATAAACTGAGTACAGTTTATTCATTCTTGATGCTTTCAGCAAATTCTTCCACCTTATGGAGTCAAGAATTGGTCTCTGTCTTCCCATCCCTGTTATCTATAAACTAGCCCAACCATACCTACCTCTCACTGGACCACTCCATCATCCTAGGTCAGGCCTCCAATCTTATCCCTGCCTATCCAGCATCTATAAGGCAGCCACAAGACATAGGGCATCCCCGAGTCTCATTTTCCCAGTGCCATTCACCTGTATGTTTTGATCTGAATTCAGAAGAAAGCCTTTCATATCTGACTATGCTCCTTCTCTATCTCTANCCCTGGCATTTTTCCTTCTCTTTACCTACATTTTCCTCACCTACATCGTCACCGCAGCCATGCAAGAAAGAGCAAACCACCCATCAATAATAATGGCTTCTCAAGTGGCAGTAAAACCCCAGACNTAATGGTTACTAACTTGTTGCCGCTCAGCCAGGTCTGTCTTGCTCTCCTCCACATCCCAACCTTAATATACTGTAGTCTTTGTAGTTTACTTCATTATTATTATTATTATTATTTATTATCTATAATTATTATTTATCTTTTTATTATTCATGACAACTAATAATATCTATTTTTATTTTAAAATAAAATTGTACAAAATTCAATCTCATAAATAATCTACAAGTCNCTCTGAAAAGTTCTGGCCCCCGAACTATATTNAGAGAAGGGATGGCTAGCCAAAACTAGTGGAGATGCATGAACTGTGGACCAATAGCTGAGGAGCCCCCAAGAGCCCTCATCCAGAAACTGATGGAAGCAGATGCAGAGATCCACGGCCCGGCGCCAGGCCGAGTTCCAGGAGTCCAACTGATGAGAGAGAGGAGAGATTCTATGAACAAGGGACATCAATGTTGGGATGGGAAAATGTACAGAGACGGCCAGCCAAACTAGTGGAAACACATGACCAATAGCTCTGGAGCCCCCATGGTGCTGGATTGGACCCTCTGGATACTCGAGACAGTTGTTTAGCTTGAACTGTTTAGGGG
>LZPO01076210.1:77176-94612 GCA_001675575.1 Neotoma lepida
GGGAGAGAGAGAGAGAGGGAGAAAATGGCACATTATTCTCCTGGCCATAGATCTAGACTAGACACATGAAGAAAGGATGTCTGCTGTAGACAAGGAATATTANGGTACTTCAGCAGGTGAATGTTCAGCCCAGTAACTTTGGTACGGCCACAACAAACACACCAACATCCCTCTGGACTAGGAAGGATGTCAAGACAGCCTTACAGAAAATGGAAACCTTTCCCTTCTCAGAAGGATAGTCTGAAAGCCTCTCACCAGAGCACATGCCCCGGNCCGCTCAGCAGTTAGGAATCCTGTGAGCAATGCTTTTGGCTTCACTGTCAGATAACCCAAGCTGTTAGACGGAACACCCTCAGTCTGCCCTAATCCAACGGCAGATTTCACTTTTTAGTTAGAAAAAACATGGTTTTCAATAAGAATGTTATGCAAGGGATGGAGTNGGGGGGCTTAGAGAAGGCGGCTTCCAACAACCACAACACACCACGAGTTCTTGGAACCTGCTGCTGCCTTCATATTTGGCACCAAGTGGCTCATTGTCCTTGTCTAGACAAGTGCTGCNGGCTGAGTAAACAGCGACTGACTGCACAAAGCCTCTATTCATCCAGAATGGAAATGTGTGAATGTGCAGCCTTTTCAGGCCCAAGGGGGCTCTGCAGAGAAAGAGCAATTTACAGTTACTTTGGTTTTAGATTAATATTTACTTACCGTTGGAAAATTTAAATCTAGCATCCTCACATTTTTTAAGTGCAATTAATAAACAATGTTCTTCTATTTAAGATTCTAATGAAGTGTGAATCACTTTTACTTATTCTTTTACTAATATTTGGCTAATTCACACTATTCAGGCTAAATGCTTTACAATAATCATTCCTACTGACAAACAATTAGTTCCTCTGAGTTATTTAGTCATTTCTTCCAATATTTTAAATACATTTGCAAATTTCATATATTTAACATTTTCTTTTAGAATCCAACTGTTTTCAGGGTAAGGTAGAGTGCTTACAGGCAAAATGACCTGATAACTGACCAGTTGAATATGTAGAGAGATACAGACATAGGTATGAGTTGCATAATATATATAAACTCCTGAGCCATCTTAGAACTTTAGGACTATTTATTCTACTCATTTAGAACTAATTGTGCTTATCAATCCATTCATTCTATTCACTCAGAACCAGCCAGATTATGCTTATGAACCTCAACATAAGTCTAAAATCAATAATGCAACTCAAGCAAAAAACATCACAAGATTAATGAATGCATTGGATCATCTTAAGAGTTATACTTTTAAAAAATAAATCTGACACCATATCCCCTGCATTTTATACAGAGGAAATACTGGTGTGCTNGTTGATTTTATTGTATTTAAATTTAATTAGAAAATTCCACCTGATGGAGGTAATGGTCTCCTGGAGAGAAGTGGAGTTAAAATATATGGGCAAGTTGACTGGCCTGTGCTGCCCATGACTTGTGATCAAGAGACAATCTCTATCAATCAGATGTTCATTCAATAGGCAAAGGAGATGCACGCTCAACAAAAGGAAGCAGCAAGCCAGGGATAGTCTATGTCCGCCTGTCTCTGTGGGTTCAGTTTTATAATAGTTGCCCCCATTGACCTAGCTTTGTCCCCTGCAAGTAGCTTAATTTTAGTAGATGGAATCCCACAAACTACCCTCCTCCCTCGTTCCCTCTGGGTGAGCTGAACTAACGCCCTGACTGCATGACTGAATCTTCTTCATTCTATTGAGATCTCTCTCTCTGATCCAGCCCTCACAGCCTCTTCANATCATCTCTTCCATCACTAATCCTCTTGATCCTCCTCAGAGTTCTGGAACCACAAATGTAAAAGTCGTTTTCCTGGGAAAATGTTACATTAACTGGTTAGTGCACTCTGGAACCGTTCAACACTCACAGGCAGAGACTAGTGTTAAGTACTTAGAAACTGCGCTATTGACTATGTTAGGACCCTGAGGCTGAGTGACCTAAGGTAAAATGTGAAAACAAAAGCAAATGAAAAATTCTGAAAACAACACATCTTCAAAATTTAAAGCAAAGTTGTTCAGGTTTTCTGTCCAGGTCTCTAAACACAAATCCAGAAAATATGAAATACATGTAATATAATAAAATTTATATATTTTACTAATTTGAGGGTCTATCACTTAGAGAAATCTGGTCTGATTCACTCTAAGTNCTCAGAATTGCCAAGTGCCATCATTGTAATAGGCAAGAGCCATAACAGCCAGGCACAGACAGCTCACAACTATAATCCCAGCACCCAGAAACAAAGACAGGAAGGCCATGAATTTAATTTGGGGCCAGGCTAGGATACATAGCAAGTTCAAGACCACTCAGGTCCATATAGCAAGACAGAGACCAGAGGAGAAGGACAGAGCATAGAGAGAGAAAAAGAAAAAGGCAAAGGCAGAATTGGAATAAAGTGTAATTATATCCTCAGGTTCAAAGTAGGCCAAATTTGAATATCTGTCATTTGATTCATAAAACTATGTCATCTGTTTTGACTACTATAGTTACCATGCATTTCATTGGTGCTTCAACCTTTGCAGAACAGAAATGTGCAAACACATCTACAACACCATTGTTCCTCTGATATGACTGCAGTTCCTCAGGAAGGTGTGTTGATAAAAGCATGCTTGTGCTAAGAGCACCAAGGCATTGTATCTCATTTTAATTTTATTTTTTATTAGACTAATAATATATATTCGTTCGAGAAAATCTGGGGGCTGACAAGATGACTCAGCTGGTAAAAGCCCTTTGCTGCCTGAGGCAAGGCTGATGGCATGCGTTTCATGCCCAGAACCTACCTGAAAGTGATGGAGAGAACTTACTTCACGAAGTTGTAGTGGCCTCTACATCCACACCATGGCACACCCCCAAAATCAATAAAAATGTAATAAATAAGTAAATAAATAATTGATATTCCCTAAGTTAAAAAAGAAACTTTGGGAAATAAAAGAAAATCAGTGTTATGACTATATTTTCTAATCTCTGTCAACATACAGAAAATGTTTATTTAAAATTTTTAGCCATATATCTATGAGACTCTATTGAAGATAGTTCTAAGTTATTCTGCTGTCCATTGTTAGGTCATGATCATTCCTTCATATAACTAAATATTTTACAAAGTTGGTGATTTCTGAGACTTCTGTTTCTGGAACAGAAAATTGCACCATAGACCTACTTCCCGGGGGGGGACATATCTGGTGAAAATTAAAAAGAAGCAAAGTTATTCACATTTTTGGAAATAATCCTATGTATGTATGTATGTGTGACAAATGAAGAAACACATATGTAAAGATCTGCTAAGTCTCCATAAGAAATACAGTGAGCCTGGACCCCATGTCATGATCCATTTCCTCTGTCCTCAACCCCAGTCCAGCATGACAGGGATGGGGGATGTGAGGGGTGGGAAGTGGGGGGGAATGGGGGATCTCTCTTGCTCCCCTCAGCTCTTGTACAAGGGCACAGCATTGAAAGGCTTTCCTGGTAGAGGCAGGCCCAGCAGCCTTTGGCGTGCACACAGTAAACCCCTGATGAACGTGGCTAAGGGCTCCTTCCTTCACCTGGTCCCAACAAATACAGTGGTAATTCTACCCCAGGCATGGCAGGCTGAGAACACTGAGACCTCGTTTATGCTCACCAGACCATGTCACCCCCCCATGTCCAACTCATAAATCAGGGAAACATTTTGAGATAAGTAGACCCTTTCCCTAAGCCCAAATCTAGAGCAATGATCAAAGACTTTGCCTGTGGGAAAGTGCTCTATGAGAAAAGAGAATTCTGAATTTTCCCCAAAGGAACTGACTTCACTAGAAACAGTGTCGCAAGGTTTCAGCATCAACTGAACAAGTAAGAGATACTGTTCATGCCATGAGAACCAAGTTAGGACTTTGCCAGCTATTAAGTCAGAGAACACTGAGGCAGAAACAAAACAAAACAAAATAAACAAACAAACAAACTCACCCAGTTTNAGGAGCTTGCTCCATCAGTAGCTTACCTTGCAAGGCCGAGGGCCTGAGTTTGATAGCCAGGACTCATAAACATAGTGGAACTGCTTGTCATTCTAGTGTTGGGGAGGCGGGCAAGTGGCTCCCTAGGGCTTGCTGGCCAGCCAGCCTAGCCTAAGCAGTGAGGGCCAGGCCAGAGAGAGATCTTCTCTCAAAAGACAAGGTATATTGTGCCTGAAGAGTAACACCCATGCCTGACCTCTGGCCTTTATACACAGACACATACCCATGTGCATCTACACACAGGAGAACTCATGCCTGACCTGGCTTACACACGCACACACACACACACACACATATACACATGCGCACATACATGAATATGCATACACACACACAAGTGAACCCACACCTCACCTCTGGCACACACACATACACACACAGACACAAATGTGCACACACACACATAAGTGAACCCATGCCTGACTTCTGGCTTACACACACACACACAAATGTGCACACACACACATATGAATGGACATCCACACAAAAATGAATCCATGACTTACCTTTGGCTTATACACATCTACACACACACACACACACACACACACACACACACACACATTTGAACAAGTGAACACACACACAAACAACTACNAGGTTTCAGAACAAAACCCAAAAACTACTCTCAAAATGACTCCCATGAAGAGGCTTGTATTTAAGTAAATCAGACTATAATTTTTGTTATGAAATGGCCCAAAACAATAAAAAGAGTCAGCCAGCATTTAATGGAGTCTAGTAGCTGAACAAGAAGCCCATCAAAGCAGATGGAATAACAGAGATTAAGGAAGAAGAAGCTAGAGAAAACCCTGNTAACCCCACTCTTCTCTTGGGGTGACCGTGCCTTCTGAGGAGCAGCACCACAGCTATGCACTGTGGGAAGATAGGCTTCAGGAACATAATCCAGCCACGTTACCAAGCAAACAAATCAAGCAAACAGCAACAAAGCAAATCCTGTGGTGGGAGACAAGAAGATTCAGAATTGCCATGTTATCTAAAATGTCCAGTTTTCAACAATTATCACAAAAAAAAGACACGCAAACCAAAACAAAATAGCAAAGTGTGACATACACACAGAAGAGAAGAAGATGATCCAGAAACTGCCTATGGTAATACCCCAATGTTTAATAGATCTTTATCTACAAACCATCCTGTAGAACCAGGCATGGTAACACACAGCTGTAATCCCAGCCTTCCGGAGGCTGAGACAGGTGGATCTCTGTGATGTCAGTCTAATCATTCAGTGAGTTCCAGGCTAGCTGGCAATACACAGTTAAGATCCTGTCTCAAAACAAGCAAACAAGAAATCCTTATGCTCAAAAAACTAAAGGAAATCTTGATTAAAGAAGGATAGCAATGTATTATAAAGAATATCAAAGGCAAATTATTAACAGAACCAGATAAAAATTATGGATTTGGAAAGAATAGTAATTGAAATTAATTAAATTCACTGAAGGAACTCAGTAGAACATTTGAAATAGTAGAAAGTAGAACCAATAAATTGAAAGATAAATCAGTAGATATTATGTAAGTAAAGACCAGAGTGGGGAAAGGAAATAAAACAGAATGAACACAGCCACAGAGAAATGTAACATAGCAATGTAACAACCTGCACACACAGGAGCAGCAGGAAGAGAGGAGGTGGAGGGGACAAAAAGCATTCTCAAGGAGGTGATAACCTGAATTGATAAAGACACTAGTCTACACATTCAAAGAAATTCAATGAATACCATTTTTAACAAAAACAAAGAGATCCACAAGTAGAAATATCATTAAAATGCTGAAAGTCAAAAAGAAAAAGAAAAATTNAAAGCAGCAAGAGCATGATGTAAAAAGAACTCTAGTAAGACTGACAACTGACAGCTCAGACACAATAAAGGACAGACGTCAGTGGGAAAATATATTAAAAGATCTGAAATTTTTAAAAACCTGACTAAGAATATTATACCCAGCAAAACTAGTTTTTGATAAGGAGGGCAAAAGTAAACATTCTCATAAAAAATAAAAACAATTTATTAGTAGACCCACTAATGAAGGAGTACTAGGAAAATTATTCAGAATGAAAGCAAGTGACCCCAAATACCAATCAAATCAACACAAGAAACAAAGAGCAGATCCTGGGAGATGGCACGGTGGGTAAAAGCACTTGGCACACCAATCTGATGACCTTGTTAGGTCTCTGTAACCCATGGTGGAAGGAGAGAACTGACTCCAGCAAGTTGTCCTCAGGCCTCCGTACATGTGTTGTGACACACACATAATAATAAACAAATACATGTTTAAAACATAATAAAACTAAAAATGACAAAGAAAATAATTGAAAAAAAACTGGTTCTTTGTAAAGCTCTACAAAATTGCCACAAGGTTGACTAGGAGGTAAAGTGACAAGATTCCAATTACTAGACCCATAATGATAGAAAGAACATTACTGTAAAGATCCTAGAAGTAAAAAGAATTATAAACAAGCAATATGAGTTATTATCCATAAACAAATTAACCAACTTAGATGGAATGAATGAGTAAATTCTTAAAAAGACACAAACTGACAAGAGTAACTCATGAAGTAAGAGACCAGCTAAGCGTGTGGTATAACCCCAGTACTTAGGAAGTAGAGGCAGGAGTACTACCACCAGTTTGAGGTCAGCCTGGTTTAGATTACCAGCAGAAGTGTGGTCAGAGACCCATCTACAGGTAGATCTGTCACTCAGAAGGCTCCAGTTCATGCAGCTGAGTGGTAGAAGCCATGCTAACTCAGAATTAAGGTGTCAGAGTAGAGAAATAGTTTAGGACAGCATGGGAGGCAACTTAAGACACGCTCCAGAAGAAGGGTCTCCCAGGACCTTCCAACAAACTGGCTCTAAACATCCTCCCTGGTCCCCCAGAATTCGCTAACCTTGTAGTGACGTTCCTCTTGAAGACACACTCCTGAGAGTATGAGGAGCTCACCCCCTGGACTTCACCATCTGAGCCTCCCTTCCTGCTCTGTGACTTACCAGCTAATGGACCTTCAGTAAGTTGTTGAATATCTCTTTGCCCAAGTTTCTTCAAAGGTACTTTGAGGAACATGGCAGTAAACATTCTGTCTTCTACACAGATATACACAGATTATACACAGAGGGTTAGAAGGGTTAGAAGGCCTTGCCACCCAAATGCTAATAATGGCTATCATTATTCTCCCTAACAACTTTTTTTTACATTTCTTCATCTATTTAATCTGTATTATTTCTGCCAGAATCATTTCCTCCTTATTCTCTCTCCTTCTCTCCATTCTTTCATGAGCAAACACCACCCTAACTTTTCAGTTTCAACTAGTCTCACTCCTCCAACACCATCCTCCAGTCTCCCATAGGTTTTCATTTCTCCTCTGGACTTTGAAATCATTAATTCATTACATTTACCTTTTATCATTAACAAACAGAAAAGCTTGGGCTGGCAGATGTAGTTCAGTGGTAGAGCACTTGACTAGTGTTCATGAGGCCCTAGGTCCAAAGCTCAGAAACACAAAATGAAGAAAAAGAAAAGCAGAAAGGATATCCATGCTACCCCCACGATGGAGGAGCAAGGGCTCAGAGAGCCGNTATTGGAACACTGGAAAGAGACCAAGTGTGTTTAAATTGTGAACTTGATGCAAACAAAGAGGCAGAATAGGGTTTCTATTCTTTGGCATAAAAGTCCTGATTACTTCCTTTTACAGACTTTCCAACGTCTTTGTCACAGTAAGAATGAGAAACAGAAACTTAAATCCCATCTTTGCTGAACCCAGGAAACATCTGTAACCCCAAACCACACTATATTAGGAAGGAAGTCACATGGAAGGGGAATAAATGTTTATTGGACCAAGTAAGGTCAGGTCTAAGTGTCTGCGGGTGTGATGCCACCCAGAAGCAAGCTAATTACACCCACGGGACTCTGGAGTGGCTCAGAAAAAGGAGGGCTCAGCGATCTGAAATGTGGGGATGAGTGGAGGTTAATAAGCTGATTGCTTGGAAGTCTGTAAGAATATAATGCGGGTCCATATATCCTATTCCTGCCTTTTTCAACTTGATGACAACACCTCCAGAAATACTCGGAGCACAGAGAGCGTAAGTGAAGAGGAGAATGTGTAAAAAGCTACAGTAAGAAGAAGATTTTAAAGCAAAAGCCTGCATACTAACTAACGCTCACCTCCTTTGTCCAGCTTGAAACAGAGGCACCCAGGTTATGTTCTCCAGGAGAGGCTGGAGCATCCTCCCCTGGAGAAGCTGCCCCCACACACCAGAGAAATGGCCTTCTTCTACTGACTATGGCATCCATAATGGGAAAGCATGCTGGCCACTCATTGGGGCAGGATTTCTCACCCTGCCACAGCTGACATTTGTCTCGGATAATTCCTTGCTGGGAGGGGCTGTCTCACTCACCATAGAATCTTTAGCAGCATGGGGTAGTTTCTGTCACTTACACACCAAGAGTCTTTTAACCTCTTTAGAATAAAATGTCTCCAGTGGGTGTGCAGCTGTCACCTCCGTTTGAGAGTCACAGTCCTACACTGAAGCTTATCGAAAGCCACTTCCTCAGAACAGCTTTAGAATATGTCATCTCCTAGCCCAAGAGACAAGAGACATAAACAAGAAAACCCTGTAGCTAACAGCCAAACAGATCAGAAAAGAAGTTGCGTATTGAAACCAAGGCAGTATGCTACATAAGCTATGAACACAGAAGAACTTGACAATAACCATATCATCAAAATAATTTTGAATTCATCAGACTGTTGTCGGGGGACACACATTTCAGAAAAGTAAAAGACAAGGAGTGAACACGAAATCNTAATATTGGAAGCCCAGTCCTAGAAGATGGACATATAACTAAAATGCATTCAAGGAGAAAAATGAAGTGGGGACATTATCATATAATCTAAAGCAATAGTCTTAAAAACTTTCAAAAGTGTAGATTTCCAGAAATTAGTGACTGTGACAAGGTAAATCTTTTTTAAGAGCCATATTCACTTTGTTTCATTAAATTATAGAGGAAAGAATAAGCTCCAGAAAGCTTCCAGAGAAAAAGAAAACCAAATAGTAAGAGGTAGACATCAGCATGATGTCAGACTTTTCTATGCAACTTTAGAAACACGGTATCATTAGGTCAATGCATTTAATAATCTTTAGGTAAATGACTTGCATCCATAAATATCTGTATCGTCAAACCATCAATCAAGATACTTAGGATACGGAGCTGGAGAAGTGGCTCAGCAGTTAAAAGCATTACTGCTCCTGCAGACAAACAGGGTTCTGTTCCCAGCACTCACGTGGCTGCTCACAATCATCTGTAACTCCAGTTCTGTGGGAATCTGACATCCTCTTCTGGCCTCTCTGGGTACCAGACACTTCCATGGTGCACATACATACATACATACATACATATATACATACAGGCAAAACACTCATTAGCATAAAATCTAAATAAATAAATCCTAAAAAGAGATGTTTAAGACAGGTATGGGATGAAAGCCCTTGATTCTAGGAAAACTTAAGTACTACTGACTGCAGGAAAAAACAAGAGAGAAAAGTATTCATACACATTTTCTGGTCTGAACATGAATGATATTTCCACAGTTGAAACAAGAAACACTTCTGTGAGAGACTTTCCTTCGGGAGAGAGAACATATACATCTATTCACCCCAGAAAGGGAACCCACAACTGACCAAAGTAATGATTGCACCAAACACCAACTTGGGAGCCCATTGGGTTTTGACTAGGGTTGCTAACAGGACTGTCGGGAAGGGGAGACTTACAGGAGCAGAGATCACTCAGAGAAGAGGCCCCATCACTCTGACACAGATGATGACTCCCAGAAGCCACAACCCTGGAGCTCTCTGTACAACTTGGAGGCAGCTCAAGGGGTCGGTGAGATTTCCTGTCTGAAGCTCAGCTGGCCAGTCCCCTCACCATGTAGTTATTTTCTGCTTCAACACACTTGGGAAGGGAATCCTCATGACTCTTCCAGAAGTGTGATAATCTTTACCTCCTGTGTATGAGCCTCCCTCCTCCTTCCTGGAGGGAATGTTTCAATTCAGAGGAAACTGCTATACAATAACACCGAATATAGAATAGACAAACATATTATGTGATGTTCAGAGGATAGAGGAGAAGGAAAGGACATAAAAGAGAAAATTTCTCATATGTCACTAAGGAAAACGAGGGAGAATTTTCATTTCTGGGGATAAGATGATTGCATGGATGAAAACAACTGGAAGTCATGGATAGAAGTTAAAACATGTAAGAGCATTATGAACTGAGAAAGAAGAAAGGGGTTCTCAGATCCAGATCGCAGTGGAGGCTGGACTTCACCACCAAAGCAGCTGGGGCTTGGCTTCAGGGTTCTTCCTTGAATCCTGTGAACTTGTTTTGAAAGACTTCCGGGGAGCAAGGATTAGGAAATGAAGCCAGGCTCTAATCAATGTGAATCTGATTAGCATTCCTCCTCCATAAAGCTAAAACTTCAAAACACCATGTTCCCAAAGAGAGCATGAAGTATAATAGGCCCAAAGTCTCGTCACACACCCTGGCTCTGAGGATGGTCTCTGTTTGGGATCTTGACAATGAACACAGTGGGTGCCCTGAGGTCCCAAATGTAAACAGCGCCACTCTGCTGGGGCATTGGGGCAAGTCAGATGGGTGGATTTATAAAGGACTGAGCAGGGTTTGGAGAAACCAACAGAAGACAGGGAAGACCTGGTGCTGGCGATGTTTGGGAGCTTTTATCAGCTCTGGAGGGCACGGTGAGTGTCAAGAAACATCTACCTGAGGATGTTGGCTCAATAGTANCAGCACTCCACAGCTCCTTTTAAAGTGAAAGCCCAGGAGCTATGTCTCTCCTGCCCTTTGCGGCTCTGCGAGAACCTTTCTGACCAATCCCGAGACTTCCACATCGAACACTTTCAGCAGCATTATCCAAATGCTGAGCTCACATGGGAGCCCAGTGCCTTATTCCCAGAAGGCCACATACAGCCGGCGCCTCCTGGGCCCAGAATCAGATTTGTGCTTGCATTAACTTGAAATTCGATGCTAGCTTCTGGGAAACTCCCATCTGATGCCAGCTTCTAGCGTGCAGTTCTCCCTCGGAGCTGAGATCAGTAAGATCTTGAAACCTAAAAAGCCCTGGTTTTCAGGCTTGTCTTTTTTTTTTCACGGGAATTTCCTTGATGACTGGGAACTTCCTGGATGACTGGCCACCAAGCAAGATCTCTTTATAAATATCTGCGGGCTATAATCACTGTAACTTTAGCATATATACACAAAGTTCCAGGAGGAGAGTTGAAAAAGAGACATTTCCCCAGGAAAAGAAAAGGAGTCACTTCCTCCATGCCTTACTGGTATTTTATCTGTCACTTCATTTCCCTTGCATGGCCTCTGTGGTCTTGAAAGCTGATTGCCTTAACAACATAAGTATCTCTCTTAAACAAATCCTCCACTGACTAATAAATACATTAAGGCAAATATAAATACAAATGTATATATGTATGTATGTACTTAGATCACTGTAACACACACACACACACACACACACACACACACCGTGAGCCAATTAACTAAAGGTATTTTAAAATTTGTTTGTTTGTTCTAAGACACATTTTCACTACGTAGCACAGGCTGGCCTGGGATGCTCAAGACTCAGTCTCCCAAGNTGANAGTGCCTCAACTCTGGCTCGCTACAAAATAACTTTATAATCCTCAAACTGTAGAGGCATTCTTGAATAAAGGAGGACGGAACCAGAATCTAGGTACATACGAATGCTAGCCACTAGCCATTATTGGCAAAGAACTTAGAATTGTGACATTTTAGAGGCCTATGACATGTGTTACAATTGAATAGTAATACCACCTGTAATTTTCAAAAGTGTCCCAAATATATATCACCCTTTCAACTCTAACTAGACTGGGCATCTATGTAGTTAGCTATAAATATAATGTAATTTATGTTATGAGGCTAAAGTAATCTATAGCTAGTGAAATTAGAAATGATAAAATCATTTCAATTTTTAAAGCAATTGAAAATAAAATGTTTTGGAGGGGACATGGCAGTTTAATAAGGTTGACACTATATGGGGACAAAATGGGCCTTGGTTTGGTTCAGGGCAGCTGATCTTCCAATGCACTGCTGCTTGCTGCCAACAGTCAGCTCCATTTGGTACTCACTCATGTTCACATCTGCAGAGCCACTCACAATGCTATAGAAACAGGAAACAGAGAGCATCTCAATATAATGTAATTAATATAATATAATAAATATATATATATAAGGTAATTTCAGGTTTGGGGCTTAAATCTTAAAAACTGCATTCCCCTTTCCTTCTCAAGGTAAAAACTGACTCACATCATACAATTTTATGCAAAATCCATACTCAGTAAAAGACAGTAAAGTCCAAATAAATGGAGCATTTCTCCATTCTAATGCAATTTCCCCTAATAATTTCCTATGGAAGCTGCATTGAGTTTATGACATTCTTCTCCAGTTATCTTAATGGCTCCATATACCAGGCATTGATCAGGATCTGTAACTGACAGCACCAACTATTCACACTGNGACTTTTAATAACCACATTCACACTGATGTTGCCTCCTCCTCATCTTGCAGGAAGAAAAAATTAGGGCTAAAGGAAAAATCACTAGTTTCTCTTGTGATTCCCTTGTAAGCACAGCAGATAAAAGATACTTCAGAGCCCTGAAAGAACTAGTGATGTGTCTTCCACACTTACCTACTTTCATATATGTGAACAGCTATTTGAGTATTTTGAAGGTATGATAGCACAATGAAGATTCTTCTGTCTGTGCTCCTATTAGAGCAAGCCTCATGATGAATTGCAGTTAATTTTTTCTATAATTACCTCTTTCATGATGAATTTCCTGAGGAGCTCTTGTTTACCTGTTACCTAGAAATAGGTATTTCTAGGTAAACATGTTACCTAGAAATAACATGTTTCTAGTTCCCAGTGAATTCTTAATATATGTATTAGATAATTCATTTATATACTCATGTTAAAATTTATATAAAAATGATTTATATGTCATCATTCGTCTTCAAATAAAATATTGCCACATATAGTATATGTCAAGGTCATTGACTCTAACTCTAGGAACCCTATTCTCAGTGTATTATATTATAGCTTCCTTTTTTAAATATCAAAATTACATTTCGTGCACGTGTGTGTGTGTGTGTGTGTGTGTGTGTGTGTGTGTTCTTGGAATTCGAACTCAGGTCATCAGGATTAGCAGCAAGCACGTTTACCCATTGACTCTTCGCAACAGCCTTGACATCCTAATTCCCTATTTCATTTGGATTTTCCCATCAGCATACTGGCATACTTACTTCTTTAGTAATCATCTGGACCCCCTCTCTCATTTCAACCACTGCCCCAGGTTTTTGATCCCTTCATAGAAAGTACTTCTAAGGGTTTTCTATATTGATGTTTCTAATTCTGTTAGAACAGTAAACAGTAGTAATTGATCTGACTGGTTGACTGGGACCTGGAAGCAGCAAAAATGAAAATCCAGAGACTAGGCAGTCTGGTGTGATAGTCAGTCTTGAGTGTCAACTTGATGGGATTCAGAATCACTTAGGAGACACACTCCTGAGTGTGTCTGTGAGCTCAGTTGCAAATTAACTGGGGGGATATAACTGGCCCTTAAAGTGGATGTCACCTCCCTGTGGTCTACCTAGATACAAAGAGGTCTGGTGGGGAGACAGTGTTGTCTGCCTGCCTTGGGTGAGTGCATCTATATTAGTTTGCTTTCTATAGCAAAACAAATAGATGAAACACTGTGTGATAGGTTTATTTTGCTTACACATCTCAATCATAGTCTATCACTGAGAAAAGTCNGGGCGGGAACTCAAGAAGGACAAGAACCTGGAGGTAGGAACTGAAGCAGAGCCCATGGAGGAATGCTGCTTACTGGCTTGCTTCTCCTGCATTGCTCAGTTCATTTTATTATACACCCCAGGACCACCTGCCCAGGGATGGCACCACCCACAGTGAAATGGTCCCTTCTACACTAATCATCAGTCAAGAAAAATGCCCCCTTGAAGTGCCTGCAGGTCAATGTGATGGAGGCATTTTCTCTATTACGATTTCCTTCTCAGGTGACTCTAGCTGTGGCATGTTGATGAAAAATAAAAACAAACAAAAAGACTAACCAACACAATGGAACCCTTGTCAACTTGACACACAAACATATCATTATTAAACCATAAACTTTCCTTTCTTGTTTGTCCCCAAGATGTCATGCTAATATTAATATCACAATATAAAACGTAGTACAACTTTAAAAGTCCCACAGTCTTTAAACATTTTAACACTTTAAAAGTTTCATCTTTTTCATATCTCAAAGTCTCTTACCTGTGAGCTCCTTCAAAATAAAAATAAGTTAATTATCTTCTTACTGCAAGAGGGAAGAACCAGGGCACAGTCACAATAAAACCAAAGCAAAACAAACTTCAACCATATACATACTCAGTGTCCTAGTTCTGGGATTCACTTATTATCTTCTTGGGACCAAAGGAATTAAGCTCCACTTCCCCAATTTTGCCATCTACAGCACACATAGCTTGTGTCCTAGGCTCAGTCCAGCTCCAGGCAACTTCAGCCAGCTCCATGTAACATCTGCGACTGTCCTGCCCATGGTGTTGGCATTTCCATTGTGCTGGGGTCTCCACAGGCTGCACCAATGGCCTTTTGCCCTCTCTCAAGGAACTCCAACTCTGCCATATGGTGCCAAGCCTCGGCTTCTCTCCATGACCACTTCACTTCTGAAGTTCTCATGATGCCCAAACCATTGCCACCTGGGAGACTCTTACACATTACCACCTTAGGCTGCCAGTAGGAGATGCAGTCTTGGCTTTCTCTGAACCACACACAGCTTCTGTGTGCTGACCCTGAAGAAACACTTCCCAAAAGATTTTGCATGAATGATGCTGGTGTCTTATTAATCACATCCGATTCTTCAGCCCTAGCTGACCAGTGTCTATTGTCTCAGTGAAGCATAGGCTTCATTTCCACGGATGCTTAACACAAAATGTCACACAAACATCCTCTGAAACTTTACAAGCCAGGCCTCCATCCTCTTCATCTCATATTCCAGACTCTCACAGCTTTTCAAGACCAAAGTTCTAAAAATTTCCCCAATCCTCCAACAGACAACATAGTTAGGTCTATCACAGCAATTCCCCATAATCCCTGTACCAGTTCTCTAAGAGTCTGCTTCTTATTGCTATGATGAAACACCATGGCAAAGAGCAACGTGGGAAGAAAGGCTTTATTTAGCTTACATGTTCCAAGCAAAGTTTAATCACTGAGAGAAGTCAGAGAAGGAACTCAAGGCAGGAACTTGGGGGCAGGAACTGAAGCAGAAGCCATGAAGGAACGCTGTTTACTGGTTTGTTCCTCCTAGGTTGCCCAATTTGCTTTGTTATATACTCCAGGACCACCTGCCCAGGGGTGAGATTGCCACCGGCGGCCTGGGCCCTTCCACATTGTTGTAGGACTCTATTCCTGGAGAAACAGGAGCAAACGCAGACAGGGAAATGATGATATACCAAAGTACAGATACCATCAAAGTCCAGCTTGGTGTCCAGCGGGAGTATTGGGGTTATTCACAGGAATATGGTGAGGAGTGACTTACAGGAGCTGAGGTGACTCAAAGATAGCTACATCACCACAGTCCACTCCTTTGGATGGCAGTCTGTGAAAGCTGGGAACCTGCAGTGCACTGCACAGCCTGCAGGCAGCTCAACAAGCTGGAGAGTGTCCTTCCCTGGTCTGAGACTCTTTCAGTTTACTAGGCTGGGCTCTGCTTCTTCCAAGAGCCGTGACTTGTCTGAGTCTTTACTGTTTATACACTTTTGGGGAGGGAGGAAGACAGTGAATCTGGTCAGTTTTAGGGATTTCCAGAAGGTATTTTAAGTTGTTTACTTCCTGTCTTAATGAGCTTCCCTATAACGCAGACTGTTTGGATCTTAGAGGAAACAGCTATGAAACGCACTCAATCACTCAATCACAAACCAAGAAAATGCCCCATACACTTGCCTACCACCCAGTCTGATGGGAGCATATTCTCAATTGAGATTCCTTCTTCTCAGACGACCCTATCTGGGGTCAAACTGACAACAACAACAACAAAAACCACCCTAATCAACACAGTGACTATATCTGCTACTGTCATGCTCTGCTGACATCAGGCTGCAGCTTCTTTGCCTCCCGACAAGAACTCTCTAGGGAGCGACAGGCCTTCAGTGTTGCCTTGGGACTGCTAAGACACCCAACTTCATGGGCTGAGAAACTACAATGTTCTCTGTCTCTCCAGCATACAGATGGTCAATTTTGGGCTATTCAGCCCCTGCCATGTAAGCCGATCTTTTAAACCGATTTTGTAAATAGACTGGTTCTATTCCTATGGAGCCCTGCCTAGTTCGTCTGGAGAAGATGAATGTAGACAGGCTTTGGAGAATATGTATCAAGTATGGATCAGTTTGCTGTGTCTGAACACTTACAGCCCTATCCAAACCAAAACCACCCACCACAGAGGTGGTACTAAACCACCAGGTGGACATTGTGACTCTTAGCGGCCCCAGTGCCTGCACATGTGCTATTAAGTTGACACCCTGCAGATTTTCCACTGTCATTCCAGATGCTGCACTTGTCTTCCACAAACACATGATACATCACGCCTCTTCCTGCCAAGTGCACTGCACAGGTTCATAGAGAGAGTAGAGATAAGACCAGATCCTCTCAGCACGACTCCCTTGAGTCCACTTGCTCAACTTAGATTTCCTACCCCCACAGTTCTGAGATATGCTTGGTTAAATGCTTCAGCTCTCAGAGAGGAAAAATACTTCACCAGGTATCCAACACTGAATCCAGAACAACAACTAATGCAGGGTCATGTTAGGTCCCCCAAGATCATTAACCAACAGGTGGAGAATGTTACTCTATTGGTAAGGATACCTGGCTCTGATTACAATAAAGAGTTAAGGTTGAACTTACTGCCTGGGACTGTGGTCAAGGCAATTTATCTGCTGCAAGTCTTGGAATTTTAAAAGACAAGTTTCTCAGTAGAAGGTCTGCTGACATTTTGCAGCAGATGATTCTTGGCAGTGGAGAATCCTTTGCACAGGGTAGGATGTCTATCATCTCTGCCATTAATCCTGGTAGCACTTTCTCCCAGGTAAATCATCCCCAATTGAGAAACATGTTCAGTGTGAGACTATAAATAATAGAACTCATTTCATAGGAATGATAGGCAAAGTAATAATCCATATATTGGTCATATTTCTGTCACTGTGACAAACATCCGAGGTAAATCAACTTAAAAGAAGAAGGTTTATTTGTCCACAGTAACAGGCCTGTTGCTATTGGGCCTATGGTGAGGCAGTATATCA
>LZPO01076211.1:4879-16580 GCA_001675575.1 Neotoma lepida
TTTGCTCATATAATCCCTCCTCTCTCTCTTCGGCTGGACTCAGGGAGCTCTGCCCAGTGCTTAGCTGTGGGTCTCTGCATCTGCTTCTATCAGTTGCTGGGTGAAGGTTCTATGATGACAATTAAGGTAGTCACCAATCTAATTACAAGAGGAAGGCCACTTAAGGCACCCTCTCCACAATTGCTAGGAGTCTTGGCTGGGGTCATCTTTGTGGGTACCTGGGAATGTCCCTAGCACCAGCTTTCTCCCTAACCCCATAATGGCTTCTTATATCAAGATGTCACTTTTAGTGCTCTCCCTCTCCATTCGTTCCCCCAATTTGGCCATCTCAATCCCTCATGTTCCCATCCCCCATCCCCTCACTGCTAACCCCCTCACAGTTTACCCAGGAGATCTTACCTATTTCCCTTTCCTAGGGGAAACCATGTGTGTTCCTCTTAGGTTCTTCCTTGTTACCTAGCTTCTCTAGAGTTGTGGATTGCAGCCTGATTATCCTTTGCTTTATCTCTAATATCCACTGACTATGTACTGTGTTTGACATTTTGGGTCTGGGTTACCTCACTCAGGATGATTTATTCTAGTTACATCCATTTGCCTAAACATTTCATGATGCCATTGTTTTTCACCACTGAGTAATATTCCATTGTTTAAATGTACCACATTTCCTTTTTCTATTCTTCCATTGAGGGGCATCTAGGTTGTTTCCAGTTTCTGGCTATTATGAATAATGCTTCTATGAACATAGCTGAGCAACTGTCCTTGTGATATGATTGAAAATCTTTTGGGTATATGCCCAAGAGTACTATAGCTGGGTCTTGAGGTAGACTGATTCCCAATTTTCTAAGAAGTCACCATACTTATTTCCAAAGTGGCTGTACAAGTTTGCATGCCCACCAGCAGTGGAGGAGTGTTCCACTTACTCTACATCTTCTCCAACATAAACTAATATCAGTGTTTTTGATCTTACCCATTCTGACAGGTGTAAGATGGTATCTCAGAGTCCTTTTGATTTGCATTTTCCTGATGGCTAAGGATGTTGAACAATTCCTTAAATGTCTTTGGATCATTTGAGATTCTTCTGTTGAGAATTCTCTGTTTAGATTTGTATCTAATTTTTAATTGGATTATTTGTTATTTTGATGTCTAGTTTCTTGAGTTCTTTATATATGTTAGAGAACAATTTCTATTAGATGTGGGGTTGGTGAAAATCTTTCCCCATTGTGTAGGCTGCTGTTTTGTCTTATTGACCATGTCCTTTGCCTTACAGAAGCTTCTCAGTTCCAGGAGGTACCATATAATAATGGTTACTCTCAGTGTCTGTGCTACAATTCTTATATTTAGGAAGTGGTGAACTATGCAAATTCATCCAAGTCTCCATCCCACTTTCTCCTCTATCAGGTTAAGTGCAACTGGATTTATGTTGAGGTCTTTGATTTATTTGGGCTTGAGTTTCATTTGTGGTGATAGATACTGATCTATCTATTTTCATTCTTCTTCATACTGACATCCAGTTATGCAAGCACCATTTGTTGAAGATGCTTTTTCCATTGTAAAATTTTGGCTTGTGTGTCAAAAATTGGATGTTCATAGATGTGTGAATTAATGTCCAGGTCTTTAATTTGAGTTCTTTGATCCACATGTCTGTTTTTGTGCCAATATCGAGCTATCTTTATTACTAGAGCTCTATAGTAGAGCTTGAAGCCAGGGATGGTGATGCTTATGGAAGTTCCTTTCTTGTACAGGATTGTTTTAGGTGTCCTGGGTTTTTTTTGCTTTTTTCCATATGTCATGGAGTATTGTTCTTTCAAGGTCTGTGAAGAATTGTGCTGGGATTTTTATGGGGACTGCACTGAAACTGTATATTGCTTTTGGTAAAATTGCCATTTATACTATGTTGTTCCTACCTATACAAAAGCATGGGAGATCTTTCCATTTTCTGATATCTTCAACTTCTTTCTTCAACGACTTAAAGTTCTTGTCATATAGGTCTTTCCCTTGTTTGGTTAGAATTACCCAAGATATTGTATGTTATTTGTGGCTATTGTAAAGGGTAATGTTTCTTTGTCTTCTTTCTCAGCCCATTTACCATTTGTATATGGGAGGGCTACTGATTTTCTTGAGTTAATCTTGTATCCTGCCACATTACTAAAGGTGTTTCTCAGCTGTAGGAGCTCCCTGGTAGAATTTTAAGGACCACTAACGTATACTATCATATCATCTGCAAATAGTGAAAGTTTGACTTCTTCCTTTCCAAATCGTAAATGCCTGATCTCCTTTTGTTGTCTTCTGGTTCTAGCTATAACTTTGAGTACTATATTCCATAGATATGGGGACAGTGGACAGCCTTGTCTTGTTCCTGGTTTTCATGGAATTGCTTTGACTTTCTCTCCATTTAGTTTGATGTTGGTTGTTGACTTGCTGTATACTGCCTTTATTATGTTTAGGTATGTTCCTTGTGTTCCTGATCTCTCCAAGGCTTTTATCATGAAGGGATGTTGGATTTTGCTGAAGGCTTTTTCAGCATCTAATGAGATGATCATGTGGTTTTTTTTTTCTTTCCATGTGTTTATATGGTTGATTACATTGACTGATGTATGTAATCATCATATGTTGAACCATCTCTGCATATCTGGGATGTAGACTGATCATGGTGATTGGTTTCTTTGATGTGTTCTTGGATAAAACTTGCCAGTATTTTATTGAGTATTTTTGTATCAATGTTCATGAGGGAGATTGGTCTGTAATTCTCTTTCTTAGTTGCATCTTTGTGTGGTCTGGGTATCAGGGTAATGGTAACCCCATAAAAACAGTTTGACAATGTTCCTTCTGTTTCTATTAATTGTGTGGAGCAATTTGAGGGGCATTGGTATTATCTCTTCTTTGAAATTCTGTTAGAATTCTGAACTGAAACCATGAGGCTCTGGGCTTTTTTTTTTCTTTGCTTGGGAGACATTTAATGACTGTTGTTTCTATCTCCTTAGGGATTATAAGTTTATTTAAATTGATTTAATTTGGGTATGTGGTACCTATCCAGGAAATTGTCCATTTCTTTTACATTTTCCAATTTTGTGGAGTGCAGATTTTCAAGGTATGACCTAATGATTCTCTGGATTTCCTCAGTGTCCGTGGCTATGTCCCCCTTTTCATTTCTGATTTTGTTAATTTGGATATTCTCTCTTTACGTTTTGGTTAGTATGGATAAGGGTTTGTCTAGCTTGTTGATTTTATCAAAGACCCAACTCTTGTTTCCTTGCTTCTTTGTATCGTTCTCTCTGTTTCTGTTTCTTGATTTCAGCCCTCAATTTCAGTATTTCCCATCATCTACTCCTCTTGGGTGAGTTTTCTTCTTTTTGTTCTAGAGCTTTCAAGTGTGCTGTTAAATCCCTCTCCTTCTTCTATCCCTATTATTTTTAGGTTTGGCCTTTAATTGTGTTCAAGATTTCCTGGTTGTTTTGTGTTATGACTTTTTTGACTTTATTGTTTTCTTTAACTGATAAATCTATTTCCTCTATTGTATCCTCCATACCAAAGATTCTCTCTTCCATCTCCTGTATTCTGTTACTTATGCTTTCCTCTGTACTTCCTGTTTGTTTAGTTAGATTTTCTATTTCCGGAATTTCCTCAGTTTGTGTCTTCTTCATTGTTTCTAATTCAATTCTCAGGTCTTCTCTTTCCTTCACCTGTTTAATTTCTTTTTCTTGGTTTCGTTGGCTTTCTTTAGGTGATTTGTTGACTTCTTCCAATATTTGTTTGTATTTTTTCAATTTCTTTTTAGGAGTTTTTCATTTCTTCTTTTAAAGTCTTCTATCATCTTCATAAAGTAATTTTTAAGGTCTTTTTCTACTGTTTCTTTTATTTTGTGATGTTCAGGTCTTGCTGTTATACCGCTAGTTTCTGGTGGTACCATATTGCTCTTTATGTTGTTGTATGTATTTTTATTCTGGTATCTACACGTCTCTTCATTCAATAGGTGCAAAGGATGTCTGTGTCTGAGGGAGCTGCTCTTGGTCCAATCTGTGTTGGCTATGTCTGTGTCTCAGGTGGCCATTCTTGGTCCAATTATAGCTCTTCATCTAATTGGAGCTTGTGGATTCTGTGTCTCAGGGAGCTGCACTTGGTCCAATCAGAGCTGGTGGATTCTGTGTCTCAGAAAGCTGTTGAGGTTGCAGGGGTAGTGGGTTCATGGTAGGAAATGGGTCTTGTAGATTGCAGGATCTGATGGGGGTATTGGTGGGGAAGCCTGCCCACAGGAATCTTCCCTTCTTGCCTGCAACTGGGGCAGTGATTGGTGAGGGTGGAGGGGGTATGGGATATGCCCCATAGCCTAGGTCCTAGAGGCAGGATTCTCTGTGTAGGAGAAGAGTCACTCACTTCTTGGTCCAGTCAGAGCTGGTGGATACTGAATTCAAATATTTTTGAGAAGTGTTAGATGTGAGTCTTCTTTGAAAGTGTGGTAGAGTGCTACTGTTAACACATTTGGACATTATAATAATAATATTTAATATTATTATTATTATTATTGCTATTATTATTAATCTGAAGGTATTTTGTAGCCAGTATTTCTTTGCTTCTTGGGGAACTCAATAGAAAAAAAAGCAGGCACAGGAGCTGTGTGAGAGGAATAAGATCACAGAGTGTGAGATGGCCCTCGAGTGTCAGGATCTTTGGAACTCACCAGGTAAAACCAGGATATGATGTGAACTTATACAGCAACATGTAGAGACACGAAAGGGGATCTCTGTACTTTGAGTATTCAAGAGGAAATTTAATATAAGAAATGTATGAATATAGCTAATAATAATAATGCATGAAATTCACACCTGGAGCTAGGCCTGTGAAGTTGGAGACAGCATGTGGAGGCTTGATGATGAACTCACCTTAGAAACCCAGTGATGGAAGTATTCAAAGAGAGTTGGGATATAGTATATCGAAATGGTGCACACAGTGTGGGGGTGTTAGAATGAACTATTAGGGCCTCTAGAGCTAGACCTGGGAGTGTGAATGTGGTATAGGCATGATTGTTTCTGTTTGAACTCTCCATGGAAAACAGAGGAAAGAGTTGTATTATAGGAGCCAGGCGTGGAAGTGTGGAGATGCCTCTGATAGGCAATGACTTTGGGTTCAACACACTAAGTCACCCGCATTGTGTACACCCAGACATAGGTCTGGGATTGTAACGACAGCACAGACCAGTTTGTTCTTGTGGAAATGACTGGGAAACAACAGGAGACATGTCAGGGAGTATGGAATTGGCTCTAATAGGTGAGGTGCTTTGAAGTTCACTAGAGAAGGCTATCACCCACTCCTTTCTGAGTACATTCAGAGATAGAGCTAGGTCTGAAAGTGTGGCCATGGCAAGAACAATTGTGGCTTCAAGTGAGAATGTCCCAGTGAGGTAATATGTTTGAATCCTTTGTTCCACATTAGTGAGATTGTTTGTGAAGATATAGCCTTTTTGGAGGAGGTTTATTAGTGTGTGAAGGGTGTTCTGCAGATCCATTCATTAATAGAGGGGAACTTGTGAAGGAAAACTGGTTCAGAAACTAAGTGAACATTGCCAGGAATGGGAATGTGGAAGTGTGTTTTGTGGGTGTGATTCTTTGGATCTCACTGTACAGAGCATCTGAGTTTTGGCTTGGTGAGAGGTCAGGTTCATTTTTGAAGGAGCAGACTCACTTGCACTGAAAGAGGAAGGATTAAAGGAGGCAAGGATAGAAGCTGAGATTTTACACCATGAGGTAGGATCATAAACCCTAAAGAGATCTGAGGAAAGGCTACTGAAAAAGGTACAGCCTCACTTGCTATTTAGAACCAAGTGTAGTGGGGACACAAGGACATTGTATGAGCACCAAGAAGAGCAGTAGGTCTAGAGTGAACCTGAACTGAGCAATGAGACAACCTTCCTGGGCTTCTGATGACAGAGCCAGAGGTACCTAAGCTCTTTGAAGTCCAGAAGACTGTGAGTAAATCTCATACATTGAACACTGAGTGGTTACCCTTCTATAGTTTGGGTTTACTTTGGTTTAATCATAAGATTGGGCTTATTCTTCCCTTTTAGACTAAGAGAGTATTTTACTTGCGTTTGTTTTTAGTTTTATTTCTGTTTTACAGGAGTCAAGAGTTTAGAGACTATGGACTCTTGAAGAGACTTCAATTATTTTAAAGATACTGAAAATTTTACATATTTTCATTTTTTAAAGACCAAAGGGCCTTTAAAATTATGTATTTTTAAATGTTACAAATTTGAGACCTAGCAGACTGTGGGAGCCCACAGAGGTTTCCTAGTGAGATGTGAACTTGCTTTATCCGGCAGGGCTGAATAAGGGAATGACTTGACCATGTGCTTGGTTACCTCTGAGTTTGAGTGCATTCCAGAGACACTGGGGTCCCTGCGGTCACCAGGAAGCATCCTCAATGGTGGAACCATGGCAAAGATGGTTCAGGAACCCAGGGGAAAGCTGCTGCTGACAAGATGCTGGGTGGGATAAGACCTGGAATGGAGAGAGTGGCAGAGGTTTTGATATCCTCCCTGAAATGAAAAGAGTAGGGCCTAAGTCCCCAGCAGTAGCTGCAAAGGCAGCATGGGAAAAGCTGAGAGTGCATTTGGCCATAAGAATGAGGCAGAGATGGTGACATAAGCCTCTACTCCCAGAAGAGAAAGTGGCTAGCAGAGAGCCTGAGCAGTGGTAGCAACATAAGGGACTCTGCATCTTGGGGGAGGAGACAAGCAGGGATGAAGGAGATCTATCTGGGAGGAAATCTCTCTGAAAAGTCTCTTGTTTCAAGTACTCTCATCATTTTATCACTGACCTGGTAGGTAGGGGGTGCGAGCCCTAAGGGGTTCTTGCTTCTGATACCATGCACTGTTCTGCTCATATGGACGGGTGCAACCTGCTCTGGGGGAAGTGTGAGGTGAGGAGTTTGATTAGGGAAGTATACTTGTCGAATAGTAATGCAGGTGTCCTAAGGCAAAGCTCAGGGAGGACAGAAACCTCCTGTGGCAAAAGAGCAAATGCTTGATCTTGATTTCAGTATGAATACAGACAGTAGGAAAAAAAAGATCCCTTTTAGGCCAGGGTGAGTCCAGACAAGGCTTCCAAATGTTCTCTGTAGTAGAGCAGCAAGACACCCAGGAAAATATCATGCAAATGCATGTTCCAAATTCCTTTTAAACGACTTAAGGAGTTAAAAATGACTTACTGCTTGTACAGTCCAAAATGCCAAGTTTTTCAGGACAAACCGCCATTTTTTCCCATGATTTGTTAGCCTTACCTCCCAGGAACTGGAAACAGATGAACAAAGCTTGCCTGTCAGGAGGTAATTAAAATGCTAATGCCACTTGTCAGGCCTCTTTGAGATCCTTTAGAGCTCATGGCAAGGGAAAATGGTCAGTATGCCAGGATGTTGCTTTGGGTGTAGAAAAAACCTTAAGGGCAAATAAAGAACCTGGGTTGTGCCAGAGATGCAAAAGAGGGATGAATTGGTCTAATAAAAGTCTATCAAAGAGCAGGCATTGTTGAAAGAGCTCATGGTAGTCTTAAGACATACCTTCAAAAATTAAGAAGGGGAAATTTTACCCTGAGTTACCAAATGAAGCTTGATGGCTGCCTGAGCACTTGGTGTGATGCATGGAAGAGGGGAATGTCAGCTCTGATGACACCATAGCTGCTGATGGAACCAATGTTCCTGATATTGATGTCCCATCCTGCAATTGGGGGAAAGCAAGAGACTAAGGAGGCCTCCAGACTACTGAGAAGGAGTTTGGGACAAAGGTTTTGTCACCATTTAATAATGAAACAGAGCCTAGAGCCACACAGCTTCTGTTTACTAGTGGCAAATTAATGTGTGACCCCTTTAAGAGGCAGTCCCTGAGTCCTACTAGCTGAACAGAGAGGCAGCTCAGTTACTATGGTGACAATCCTCACCTGGAAGCAAGGTTCTTGTGAAAGACTGTCATAAAGTGCTGCTGTAGTGGAGAGTGAAGTTTTCAGCAACATTTGTTTGAATTGCACCACTCAGAGGAGCTGCAATGAGTAAAGGGACAGCTCCCCAGCTGGCGACCATCTGCCACAGGGCACATTTCTGCTGGTTCTGGAACTGCTGGGTGGGCCAGGAAAAAAAGGTGGCTCTGGCGAAATGACATCATCCCCAGTGTTACAGCACCCTAGCAGAGGCACTCACCAAATTCCTGGTTCCAGGGAGTTGGATATAAAGACTCTCAAACCGCTGACAAATTAGGCTCTGATTTCAAACTGTTAGTGGAACTTTAAGGATGTTATCAAAACTGACACTGAACTTCAAACCTCAGAAATGAAACAGTAGTGTTCACCTGCAATTTTAATTGTGGTGACTCATGATTCATGTACTCTCTGTCTTGTTGGAAGAAAATGTAAATAGCTCTGTTAAGAGATCTCCTTTAGATGTTTGCTAAAGTTTACAAAGTAGTCCTATAGAGAATTTGCTTTTGAATGTAAGTTTGTAAGAAGTGTAAATATGTGTAGTAATATTTATGCTAGTGTATATATATAGTAATGTTTATACTAGTTCTAAATATGTATAGTAATATTCATATTAGAATTATATTAATTTGTTGATATTAATGCAACATGATTTGGTGAAGCTAAGGGAATCTTAAAGTTTGATGCAATTTTAAAAAAGGGCTTGGCATAGTGAAGGCTCTTATAGACATGTTAGATGCATTCAAAAAGGATATTCCTTTTTTATCATCCTCTTCTCCTTTACTGGGGGTGTGTGGCAGCCCTAGGGATTGCTGTGATTGTTCCAGCTACTTGAAAGCTCATAGTAGAGACATGATTCAGAGCTGAGTTAAGCTCTGTACCATCCCCTGCCAGAGGCTGGTAGTCAGAGATGGGCAATGTTCTTGCTAGCTGCCAGACAGTTAAGACAGAATATGCTCGATGGAAAGTATGGCTCCATAATGGGTAAGGCTTGTCTAGCTGAAGAAGATGACCTAAGGCAGACACAGTCTATCTAAGGGGTCTGAGGGGCCCTTTATTATATTAAGAAGGCAGACCTGTGGGAGCCCACAGAGGTTTCCCTGTGAGATCTGAGCTTGCTTTACCCAGCAGGGCTGCTTAAGGGGATGACTTAAGCACATGCATGGTTACTAGGTGTTTGGAAGGTTGGAAGGGTCAGCTCTGCACTTGGCTGTGTGGTATGCTTTGATCTAGCAAGGGGGAGGTGTTTTGCCATGCCCCTTGGCATTGTTATAAAAAACCCTTTTGAAGAGACAGAAGGAGCAGTTGGGTATTGACCCAGGTCCTCCCGAAGCTATCCTGTGTTTCTGTCTCATCTAAGTTATCTTTCTATCTACAAATCTCTTATTCCTCTCTCCTCCTCATAGGAACCAGTGTAAAAGGTTGGAGCTGGCCTCCAACAGATGGTGTCCTGAACAGGGACATAGATTCAGAGAACCCCACAGCAGACAACCAAGAAAAGAAATGTTATGACTTCAAAGTGATTAATTTGTGTGAAATTGATAAGTAATCAATTGTGTTGATTAGTAATTTGCCAACTTGACAAGAGCTAGGGTCATCAGGAAGGAGCGTATCTTAATTGAGATCATGTGTCCATCTGATTGGCCTGTAGGGAAGATTGTGGAGCATTTTCTTGATTAATGTATAATGTTGGAGAGGCCTTCCCACTCTAGCTGCTGTCATCTTTGTTCAGGTAACACTGAGATATATAAAAAAAATAAGTTTAGTGATCCATGGGTAGAAAACTAGTGACCACCTTCTCTTTATGGCTTTGGTGTCAGTTCTTTTATCAAGGTTCTTGACTGGAGTTTGATAGTATAAGCTGAAATGAGCCCTTTTCTCCAAAGTGGCTTTTGATCATATAACTTCATCCCATCATTAATAGAGTTAGTTATGTGCTAGGGTTATGTGCTAGGGAAGACGGTCTGATGACCATTATCAGGCAAGCCTTTACATGAACTGTGCAAGTGAGAATGTTAGAACCTCAAGTATGGAGATGGTCCAAGTGGTGTTGACTCTGTGAGACCCGACCAAGAAAGGATAGTGCTGCAGCCTCAAGACTAGGCAGGACCTCAAAGTGGATGAATAGCACTGTCAGTCAACCTTAAGAAGAATTCAACAGGCAAAGCTGGTGAACAGGCAAAGCTGATGAACAATGAAAGCTTCTGCAGGTAGGTTTGGGAGTACAAAGAGACCTCAAGAGAGCTAGCTTCAGGCAGAACTCACTAGGAAATGTAGGTGCAGGTACCACATTACCAGAGATGCTTCTGGGAGTGTGGCAATGGAAAAAGCAGTTGAGGTTATGTGGAGATCACCAGGCAAACTTGTTGTGTGATAGGTGCATTTACAGAGAGGCCTAGACTCTGTAGACAGTTGGGTGAGGTTTGGTTGTGAGACAACGCTGCAGGGGAAGCAACTGTAAGATCTGCTATACAGGAGCTAGGTATGGGCATGTGTGGATGGTGCTGGCAGATGAGATTATTTGGAGAACACAAGGCAAACCATTTGAGGTCTGCCCTTCTGGATATAGACTGCCATACCTGGTAATGTGGGAATGACACTACCAGCAGATGTGCTGCAGACTACGATAATGCAAATCAGTGCATGAACTCTGCTTCCTCTGTTAATTTTAGAGTGTGGAGATGGCATAGGAAATCCTTGTTCTGAAGAAAGGACCAAGGAATGTGGTGATATATTGTTTTCCCCAAGATATTGTACACCCTAATAAAGCTTATCTGGAGATCAGAGGAAAAAGCCAGCCACTATATTAAACATAGAGCCAGGCATGGTGACACATGCCTTTAATCCCAGCACTAGCCATAGTGTTCTGGACATCTGTACAGACAGATAGAAAGTGATATAGCTGGGCAGATAGAGGAAGTGAGATGCAGAACAGAAAGGCATATAGGCATGGGTATACAGGACGTAGGTCTCTTTGGAAGCTGAGGTGTCAGTGAGGTGAGGTTGGCTGTGGCTTGTCCTATTCCTCTGATCTCTCAGTTTTTCATTCCAATATCTGGATCTGGGTTTTTTATTGATAAGATCGTTTAGCAATTTGTCATACAAAGGAAGGGTAAAGGAGCTACCAAACCAAACTGTGTCTAGAGCCACTACTATTAGATGAGATTTTGGTAACTGTCAACAGGTACACAAGAGCATAATTTGGTGGTTAATGACACAGGGCAGCTTGTTTGTTTGGAAACTGACCAAGAAAAACTACTGTGGGAACCATATAACCAAAACTAGGCCCAGGACTATGGTGCTTGTGATGGAGGGTTAAGTTCTTTGGAGCTCAAAGGCAAAATTATTATGGGATCTGTGTATTATGAGACAAAGGAGTCTGAGTATGAAACAGGAGGATGAAATTCAGGGACACATCATTAGGCAAGCATGATGTTTAACATGTGATCTGCTCATCTTAATCTAGTTTTTAGAGTGTGTGCATAGCCCAGATATGTCATGAATATTTGTTTACCTATGCAGAGATGTGTTGCATTTTTAACTATGTAAAGATGTGTTGGATTTGTTTAANCATGTAAATATGTGTTGCATTTGTATATGTTGCAGAATATTTGTTTAAGTACATAAAGATGTGTTGCATTTGTTTAACTATGTAAAGATGTGTTTCTGTTTTACCTTACCTGTTTAAGGCACCTGATGGTTCTAATTAAAAGCTGAATGACTAATAGAGATGGAGGATGTAT